>LQNK01003215.1:0-16701 GCA_001586405.1 Phoebis sennae
TCAGGGGCCGAGAAAATGGATGTCAGTGAGTGAGTGGTAGTCTAGCTTTATATAATGTAATAGAGCATGCCAAGTATTAAAACATTATTTATATATTTTTTAATCCATTTCCCAGAAAAACTAGGAGGTTATCAATACGGGGCGTATATTTTTTTTAAATTATAATCGAGAGTTACTGAACCGAGTCTAATGCCCAGTTCCTTTTAATAATAAATCGTACCGTAAAACTTAAAGCAGTTCTTATATGACATCCTGTCACTTTCTATGAGGAGAGAAATAGATTCTTCTTCTTCTAATAAATTTGAGCATTGACAGAGTATCCGGAAAATAGGATCTCATTTTGATAATCGTACATCCAACATAATATTAAATAGGAAATACGTGGTTAACTTTTATCCTTTATATTCTATACTCTATGACTCTATTTCCAAACTCTGTGCCGTAAAAAGTAAGGGTGCCATAAAACTATCCTTACCTCCCCCCTCGTTGATACCTCCTGATTACTTTTACCCCTGATCGATAAATATTGCTCTCCTCCTGCATAGAACAAATCCATTAAAATCGATCACCACTCTAATTCGAATTTTAAATGTCAAATACATAATCTGTGATTCAATAAACGCGGGAAGAGTATTCGAATTTCAAATTTTCACATATTCTGTGATTCAAGATCGCGGCGAGACTATTCGAATTTCAAATCTTTACATAATCTGTGATTCCGCGCCAAAACTGTTCGAATTTCAAATTTGTTTTTCAGATCCCTCCGTAAGTTCTTCCAGTATGTGCAGGAAGCTATGCCGGTGCGGATGAAAGAGATCCACGTATTGAACACGGAGCCCGTCGTGGATAAACTGATGATGCTGATACGGCCGTTCCTGGACAAGAAATTCTTTAATATGGTTAGTATATATTAGTGCCCCGTTGGTCTAGTGGTTGCAACTTTGACAGGTCGAGAGGGGTCGGATTCGATTCCCGGGTGGGGACAAAAATCTCTACATAAAACAAATTTGAATCGGTAAGAAAGAAAGAAAAAATATTTATTTCTTCGTAATATTTTTTTCTTTCTCTTCTTTTCTTTTTCAGTAAACATATTGAAGGAAAAAGCACACGATGACGGTTCAAAAACGCTTATTGTAATAAATAAATAAATTTAGAACTCGATTACAAAAAGCGAGCTCCATTAAAATTAAAACTAACTTCAAAATTACGACAATCTAACACTTTTTGCATGGTAATTCGAATCTGTCGATTTTAAAGATAAAATACCCACATTAATTATCACACTAACACACATAATTAGTTGTACCGAAATATATCTTTATTAT
Source organism: Phoebis sennae (assembly GCA_001586405.1). Taxonomy (NCBI): domain Eukaryota; kingdom Metazoa; phylum Arthropoda; class Insecta; order Lepidoptera; family Pieridae; genus Phoebis; species Phoebis sennae. Next base: position 1,326 of record LQNK01003215.1, read on the forward strand.
AATAAAAATTGTTACGACAAACAAGAGTTTTTGCACTTTTTTTATTAAGTACCTATAATAATGTTATTATAATAATTATGTGTACTTTGATCGATATAATCACATCAACAGACAAAAAATTTAATAATTTCCGCCCTAATATTCATATGTTTTTTTTTAAGTTTATACATTTCTTCTTACTTGCGACGGAGGGTATGGGTTCGATCCCCACTAGTAGGAAAATTATTATGTGATGAATTTGTAATTTTCTATGGTCTGGGTGTTAATTTATCTATAGTATGTATGTATTTACAAAAATTATATTTATGTATGTCTATTAGTTATCTAACTTCCATAGTACAAGCTTTGCTTAGTTTGGGACTAGATGGCGTTGTGTTAAATGTCCAGGAATATTTATTATTCTATTTATTTAATAACACCTTCACATTACAGATAAAATTCCACAACAAAAACGAAGACCTGGAAACGTTCTACGAAACGGTGATCCCCAGGTCCAACCTGCCCCCAGACCACGGTGGTACCCTGCCTGACACCAGGACGCTGCACAAGAAATGCATACAACAGCTGCAAGACCTGGAACCCTATTTCACAGCAGAAGAGAAACAGAGGATCGAGGCATTACCAGATAAAAAGAAAGAGAGGCATATGGAGAGAGCGTTTAAGAATCTAGAGATTGATTAGTTCTGTTTGTTTGTGTTGAGGGTGACTCGCAGTGAAGTGACGCAATTGAAGAATTAATAAACTAAAATTTTAGATAAATGATTGTATAAAAATTGCCAAAAAATTGATCCAACTTTCTCACTCTAAAAAGTAAAAAAATACTTTTATTTTTGTTCAAAGTCGTGCAAAATCTTGTTAAGTTGAAAATAGGTAGAGGCACCGGCGGCATAAATAAAAAAAATACGGTCCAATTGATAACCTCCTCCTTTTTAAGTCGGTTAATTACATTGTATGTCAGTTTTAGGTTATTGGGAATAAGGGGGTTATAAATTCAGGTAAAAGGTCATCTGCTTTACTTCCAGGCGTGGATTTATAGTAGAACAATGCTCAACCCCGGTTTCTTAATATTTTAGACGGTAAATGTCACCTCCCCCCTCCTAGCGTTTTCTATTTTATCCTATCGATACAGTACAGAAAAAAGAGGGGTGGTTGCGTATTCGTTTGCCAAGAATTTACCGCATTTTGAAGTTGCCGGCCGGGGCATAAACCCCCCCGCATAGGTCTTGCTTATTATACTTGTGATACTTTCATAATATTTGTCTAGAGTAGAAGAGTCTCACTTTGTCTCACAGGGCTAGTTGGTTTACACAACTTTTATTAGAAGCCTTGTTGGGTTGACTACACATGCTTTTTTGGGCTGTTATCTGCCTTTATATCTTTGTTAACATTACTATTTAAAGGGAAAACGTAAAAAATATTCACATATTGTATTGAAAAAAATATGTTGTCGAGACACTATTTGAATCTACCTACATTTTATTCAATATTATTTTATAAATTGTGTTGCACTTCAGTGTGAGTTAACCCTAATTTGTTGAAAATATTATGGTTGTTGTTGATTTAAAATTTTGTATAGTTGTGATTTTCTTAATAAGAGAAAGATGTTAGTAATATCTTTATTGTGTTGTCAATTGTTTTAAATGTATTTTATCATATAACATGAAACCGCGCTGACAGTTTTTAACTTTTACCTATATACTTATTTACTTGAATGAAAATGAAAAAAAAAATCATTTTTAAAATTAATTTAATATTTAAAAAATTATCTTTTTCTCAATTGGTCGCTCTCTAAATTTTTGCTCAAAAGCCTCCACAAAATCACAAAACTCAATATTTTTTAATTTTTTCTGTCAGCGCGGTTAAAAAATGGACTTTGTATAGACTATAGAATGCCTCATACCATATTCTAAATATAAAATTCCAAATTCAAATTAATGTCAATTAATCCTATTATTGCCATGACGCTGTGTTAGATATAATTTAGAATAGAAACACGCATAGCATTTTAATACTAAGATCAGCACCAATAGCTTAAATATTGTTAGAATATTTTATAAAAAAAAATCTGACGAAGTTACTTAAAATTTTGACATGTTGAAAGAATTTGCTAGTCAGATGTATCTATAATATTTTTTTACAAAAAAATGGAGAGAATATGTGGAGAAAGTACTTTAAAAATATGTATATGATTTCTGAAATGGCACGTAGGTACTTAAAATGTACAAATTTGTGTGCACAAAAAATTATAAGTATCAATTAAGCTATATAGTTTTTCCTGATGATATGACAAAATTATTATTGTACTTGACTTTAGTATATAGTCTGTATGACAATTTTTTTTTAATTTTTGTCTGTGGTTTTTGTACGTGTTTTAAATTTACTGAGTTTAAAATAATATTTTAAACATTCCAAAAAATTGGTAGTGAAGTAACAAATCAAACATTGGTATATGTTTAATGTGTATGTATTTTGTACAATAACTTCAATTTGTACTTAGCAAAGATTTGTACATTGAATTATTTGGGATTAAGATTGCTAGATACAAATTTTTATTCAATGAACATCTGGAATTTTGTATAGAAACTGATATTCTTATCTGTCACTAGGGATCTTGTAGTAAATTTCATTAAGTTAACAAACAATAATGGTACAAAAAATAGAATTTGCTCCGCCTTTTTCGGCAGCTTTATCTTGCTTCACATTTGATGTTCAAGTCTATTCAGGAATCCATTTTGAAAAGCTTATTACACTACCCTTATATTTAAAAAGTGTGGTGTCAAAATATTTAGACAGAAAGGGATTAGATCAAAGGCGATAGTACTTATAATAAACGCAGTCTTAGGAGACATTACCATTCCCTCAATATGATCCACTTAAGATTGGTGCAATAAGCTATTTACTTAAATATTCTTGTATGAAGACTGACGTGTTTGCTACCAATAAACTACAGTCCATATTAGATTTAGTCCGCCATAGATAATAAAATACAGAATGGACTCCGTACTAACAAAAAACAAAATATATTATTGTTTTTTTCTCGAATAATATTTAAGGTTTATTTTTGTAAAGAATGCAAATTGAAAATGAGTATGATTTTACTTAGCTGGTCTAAGCCAAGCATGTTTAGTTATTAAAACTTGAATTTCTGCTGCTTATTTAAAGGGTATAACGAAATGTATTCTGTATATGTTATGCATTTACAAACATTCAATGAATTGAGAAATGTTTTTAATACCATTGCATTGTGATAAAAAGCGATAGTATGTTATCTTTACTTTGGTAGGTTAAATTTAAAACATACTTTGTAATATTGTGGTGAAGGTACTTCCGTATCAAATTTGTAATGCGTAGAAAAGGGTTCAGGGAACCAGTTTGTGATTTATTGTAGTCAAAATAAATTATTTTTATTTGCCGTTTAACTGTTTTTTATTGTTACCCATCGCCTTACTTATCGGTAAATGATAAATAATTAAGCGTAATACGATAAATAAAAGCTCTCTTTGTCGAATCTTGACCAAAGCACGAGCAAAGCTCGTCATCCAAAAAAATAAATATTACAACTTAGTAGAATTTAAAAATTGACATGAAATTCACAATTACTAACACTCCATTAAATAAACTTGTCAAAAGTCATATAAAATTACCTCCTTGTATCAAATAAAAAATATCTCCGTTCATAAAGATAGAAAACAAATCAAATTTTAATATTAAAAGTCTGAAAGAATATTATTTACCAAAACGACAGTTTTATTTTTGTATTTTATAGCGCCTAATATATTCAAAACATAAATTAAATTGCAATCACAATTATTTTAATTTACGATTTTTTTGAATTGATTTGTTCACTTTATATCAATCACTACTTAAAAATAAATATTGTCCAAAACGCTTGTATCTGACACTGACAAAACGTCAAAAAAACAATAAAATAACCGTCACTGAACACCTGCCGGATAACTTGGACAATATCGACGAAGTTCTAAAGTTACGAAATTAAAATTATGAATGAAAAGTGTTATAAATAATGTGTATGAAGTGATTATTGATATATGTGAAGATAGTTTTGTTTATCGCATATAACATATTTGGATTAAAAACAAGATAAACCGATATAAATGGGTAAGTTAAGTGAACCATAGCCATAACGTAAAAAATAAATTTATCACAATAAATGAATGAATCTCAATGATTTGTTAATGTAAAGTACTTATTAAGGACAGTATAAAATATTGGTATACTTAAAATGTTCAGTTCAGTATCCTACTTCGCACTAATTAAATTACTATACAATCGATTTTACTGCGCTACTTTACATAGCAAAGTATCCTTCCATGTTTAGCACTGCAGTCATTAACAGTTAGTATATCCTCAATGTCTGAACATATAGAAATTTATTATTCCGAAACAAGTTTAAAGTTATATTAACGTAATATATTTGTATGAATTCATTTTGTAAAGTTCCTAAAAACATAACTAACATATAATTTTAAATTTCATTTTGCCATACGTTTTTCTTTGTCTGATGTTTGTTTGTATTTATAATTTGTGTACGCGTTTTTAAATGTGAATAACAATCAATTCTTTGAAATCTAAAATAAATACAATTTTATTTTAAAAAATGGGTCTTTGGGCTTGATTTTAATTTTTTTTATGCAGCCTATAACTTAATAATAATAGATGCTACAATATATTTATTTTGTGTCTAATATTTGCAACATGTTGCATATTACATATTATTTGGGTACGATAAAATAACTCAAGCATTGACCAGAAACAAGTAGGTACAAATTAATCAGATATACAGTATAAGGACTTTGAAATAACAGAAATTTAATTAATAATTCAATAGTTATATTTTAAATTTACTTACAAGAATTAAAATGATTATAAGAATTTATTGTATTTAATCTAATTCAACATTTTGGTCTATTTCAGTTAAGAATGAACCCCGTTGACAACAATCAATTTGAAGTACGATCAGCCAAACGTAAAATCAAAACTGGACCCAATGTTTACCTCAACCCTGCCCTGGATTTACTAGCCAATGAAGATCCAATGTGTAACACGGCCATGGAAGTGACCCCAAACAAAAGACGCAAGAGAACCGTCAGCTGTGACATCGCAGCATTCGAAAACACAGCCTTAGATTTAGGCATAAGCAAAGCAGCAGTCAACGAATTCTTAGTTCGAGAACTACAGAATGTTAACAAAAACATACGACCATATGAAACACCAATCAAGATATTTGCTAAAAGCAATCCTGAAGTAGAAGAGCCTCTTTATGCCAATTTAATCAATACACCACCTCTACCACCAAGGAATTTGGCACCAGAACTTGATAATGAATCTAAAACCATGCCGGATATAGAACATTGTAACTTAAATGATAGTATTAATGAAATAGATTCAGGAATTTCAATTTTGGAACAAAAGTCTGCCAATGAACTTGAAAATAATGATCTCTCAGTCATAAACAAGACTACAAACATACAAACCAATATCACAAATCAAGTATTTGTTAATAACTCCGCTAATCTTAGTCTAAGCTTCATAGACAGGCTTGCTTTGGATTCACCACAACCATCAAACCAATCGCTTTATTTCGACGACGATTTAAACGAAAGTAATATAATGGAAATAAAAACAATAACAATAATAACGAAGAAGAAAATAATACCAAAAAGGAACACAAATCCGTTCCTAGATCCAAATTTAAATATCAATGTTGAACCTAATGGAGGGAATCCATTTTTGGATGACATACAAGCCAATGAAATAGAATACAGTGAAGAAGCTCTAAATAGGCCAGTGGAGATTTCTGTGCCTCAAAATCTAATGCCTAGACGCTTGTTCGTCAATGATACGAATAGCACAATATCTACAGTAAATGAATCATCTATTAATACAGAAAGTAATGAATATGAGAATGTTGAATACAGATCGGAAAGCCCTATTTACGAAAATATTGAAGACATACAACCAAATGATGATCCACATTATAATAAACAAAGCAAAATACTCGGTCACGATGTTTCTAAGTTCAGTGCAGTAGACATAATGAATTTAAACAAGATCTTACAAGCAAACAGTTCAAACGATTCAAATGATAGTAAGAAAGATTTAAAACATCACATTCTGAAAGCAAGCAATAAATTGTCTAAGAAAGTATTTAAAACACTCAAAAAGACATTTAAAAGTGAAAAAGTAGAACACAACACTACTTTAAACCCATATGAAGTGCCTAGAAAACCGCCGAAAGAAAAAGTAGAGAAAAAAGATTCTGGTATAGAAAACCCTGCTTTAAAACTGGATAATTCAGATGATATAGAAATAGAAGAAATTATTGAAAATGAAGATGAACAGTATGAAACAATTAAAACTTTGAGGAATACGAGATTGAATGAAAATGTGACGCCATTAAAAGAGAGATCCAATGAAAGTAATTCATCGCATAATAAAACTTATACACCAGGCAAGAAGGTGCGTTTTGATTCAACACTGAATAGAGAGAAGATTATCACTGGTGATAGCTTTGACTGTGACATTCAAAGTCCAGGATTTGATGCCAAAATTGACAAATATCATGATGAATTAGAAAACTGTATCAATGAAAGGAAGTTTATTCAACAAAATATGTAGATTTTCTACAAAATATAAGTTCATGTGTACAAATAAGAATAAGGAATGAGGTTTTTGATAAGTCTTTTATATTTATTAATTTTTACAATCACTATTGTGATTTTTATTATTTATTTCTAGTTGCTAAGTTGTCAAAACCAAATACACATATTACCAAAAATATTATATACAGTAAAAGTATGTAGACCAAAAAATTGCTGCCTCTTTGTTAGAAATAGCTATTCTACATTTTTTGTACTTAATTTATGACAATTATAATTAAGTTTATATTTAACATATTCATAGCTGTATCCCACAGTTTCACCTGCGTATCCTCTCTCTCCCTCTCCTTCTGGGATTTCTGGGATGAAAAGTATCCTTTCTTGGGTTTCAAGCTATATTGGTACAAAATTTCATCAATATTGGTTCAGTGGTTAAGGCGTGAAGAAGACACTGACATACAGACGAAGTTACTTTGCATTTATAATATTAGTATGGATATCCTGGTAAAAAGGGGAAATAAATTTAAAATAACTATTAATCTAAGTCAGGTTAAAATAATTCTTGCCGAATACTAAGTACCTATATTGTTATAGAACTTTAGTCTTTTAAGTTTTTATAAGTTTATACAAAATAAATTATATTTAAGATACAATCTTTTATTTTTCACTAGCGACCCTTGCCCGATACGAGTTCTGATTGGGTAGTTGATTGGTTTGATTATCAGTGGTGCCCAGTTCCCACGCAGTGGTCTGCAGAAGGTTTCAAATTAATCCCCCACCCCCCGCATGAGCCTGACACCTGAACTGAATTTGTGATTTTTTGAATACCTATACTGAAGTCAAAGTCTTGGCCAAGAAAAGGTTGGCCCCTGCTATAAATCTACCTACAAAAACAAAATCTTAACGCCTACCTAGTTTATAAGATCTATACCGACGGATTGCCTCGTTAGTCTAGTGGCATCTTTGACTGTAGATCAAGGGGTCTCGAGTTCGACTCCCGCGTAAGGCCAAAAAAATTGTTATTGGGATTTTTCTGACAAAGAAATCTCAGTAACAGCCCCGTGCCTCGGAGAGCACGTGTCGCCGTCGGTCCTGCGCCTGATCTCTCTCCGGTCGTGTCGGTCTGCCGTCCCATCGGGTCATGAGGGTAAAGAAATAGAGAGTGCACATGTGCCTGCGCACACACTTGTGCATTCTAATATCTCCCGCGCAGTTGGCTGGTCTCTGTAGAGGTTGGCCGCCGTGGCCGAAATTCGGTCAGGAGTGACTTTTTATAAGATCTAAGCGTAAATTTATACGCAGGAATAAAAAAAATAAATTATTTTCTTTTAAACTGATGTCAATTTAAGACTAAAATCTTATTCTTTTCATAATTCAAACATATCTAAAGTGTTTCCATCACTCCGCATTTCCTATTTACATTTCAATTACGTACTCCTTACGTTTGAAGTCATATCCTAAACATGATATATAACTCTCAGATGCACACAAAATCCTTGAATCCAATTGAATGCAACTCATTGGATAATCGCCGATATGATGTAGCTAATAGGTTAATGGAGATGTTTGTTTTAAAACAGACACGTGCATGGAACAAAGAGGTTATTACGTTTTTTTTTATTTTTTTTATTACACTATACAGATATATACATACTATACATGAAAAAAACTATAAAACGAAAGGCGGTTTTGCATTGCACAGTGATTTCTTCCAGGCAACCATTGGGTTGAAGGTAAAAAGCTGAGTTTGACAATTTTCTTTTTTTTTAATGTTAGAGCAAGGAAAGGAGCTTTTTTATCGTTACATTCCTATTGATTTATAAACATTTATGGAAATAAATATTTAATATTATAAACACGCGCGTAATGACGAAATTGTCTGATTACTTTATAAATGGTTTGATTCGCAGTCACTTTTTAATTAATTATTTATTAAAATAATTACTTTCTACTGCTAAAACTGTGTTAATATTTTTACTGCGATGAAAAATCAACAAAAACGAACTATCAGATAGACTTAAAAATTCCTGCAATATGTAATATTAAGTCACTATCAACTTAATTTACGCAAGTATAGACAAAACCGCATTGTGCAGCTAGTCAATAGTAAAATAGTCAAATCGTCTTCAATAAAATATCAATTTAGGCAATAAAGAATATCAGTTCCCGGTAACAAGTCGTAAAATTTATTGATGCATTTAACAAGACGATTGACCAAGGTGCCCTCAGGTCTTAAATATCTGTCTGGATTTTTATACGAAGGAGCATGAATTCTCGTGGCCAGTAACACTCCTTTTTTAACGGACTTTCAAAAAAAGGAGGAGGTTATCAATTCGACATTATTTTTTTTTTATTTTCTTCATGTCTACGCTGTGGATCGGTTGTAAGTGAATATAATATTACTAATGCGGGATTTCGGCTGCACTACTTACATGTAATTTTTTATCATAATTTAACTGAAGCAACAACTTACAGTACGTAAGTTACGTAGTTAGGGAAAGTTTAGACTTTTCCGCCACAATTTATATGAGTTTTCCTTTCGATTTTGGATATTTTCTGATTGAATTCGCGTTTATATAATATAATAAGCCTAGGCCCACTTCATATTGATAATAATAATAGGTACTTAGTGCAACAAAAGGAATTCACTAACACTTGAATCTTTGAAATGCCTAAGCCTATTTACCTAATATAGGGTAAATGAACTGTTAATTATTTTATTTACTTTCTTATCTGAAGGGTTTTTGTATTTAGACAGTTACAGTTAAGTACATAGAGGTATGTTTATTTTGATACTAGTTATTGTTCGTAATCTCGTCCGTAAGTCGAGGATCGTACATTCAATAAAATGAATAGAAAAACGTGCGGATTATATAATGCCTTTAGGAAGGTAGAGTTTTCAATACCGTCGTATTTTGTTTATTACGTATTTTATAATTAAATCTGATAATTTTAAGTAGGGACGTTTTATTATTGCAAATAAACTGAATAAGACTTAAAAGTAAGCAAAATCAGCCCTTTCGCTTTTCCTGAAATATAATAGGAGATGAATTTTTTAAATAGAATTTTCAATTGAAACTGCGGTAAAAATGGCTTGTTTTGCATAATTTCTAAGCTGAAACTATTGATAATAATAGGTATAACTGACAATGAGCTCATTCTAACGATCAATGCGATGAATAGGCCTTGTCTGGCTTCCTAAGACACCAATAATTGGCATAAGGTGAAAGATCAATGTGGAAATGTGTGTGTCACGTAATTGGAGTATGTAATTGGGCTTCAGGACTGGTTTGTCCTATTGAATATGTTTTGACCGTACTAGATACCCTAGGGAAGGAGTATATGCTTTTTATTTATTTGTATTTATTTATCTGTAAATATTACAATAAATTAAGTACACTATTAAAGTCCTATATTTTACTTGTATATAGTTGCAATGATAATTTTTTTTTTGTTTTGTTATAAGACCCGTGCCTCATCTGATAAAAAAAGATAGAACGTCACTTTTCCCGCGCTCCGCGTCACGGTCGCGCTTGTCGCTTCTACGCATGCCTTTACATCCAGTATTGAATGGACGCCGTCGCGTTAAGAGCGATTTTGTATAACCGCTAGTCCTTTCATATTGATTTCTATCACCTATTTTAACATCCAGTCAATCTCAGCGTTTTAGTGTTTTAATAAAATTAATACAGTGCCTTGTCAAGTGTTATTATTGGCCGATATTGATTGCCGGTAAGTAGGTCACCTGTGATTGATTATAATCCTATTGAATTGAATGTTGCTTCGTCAGGACGCAATTTTGTTAGGTGTTTATGTTCCTTTATTTGAGGGGAGTTAATTTTTTAGCGGTAAAAATGAATGGAATTCGAAATTCAAACGTGTTAGTGATATGGCGTACCATGGAGGTTGAATGGTCGAAAGTGTTGTTGTTTACAAAAAGATCTATGATTTCGAACGGAATCCAATGACAGTATTTGTGATTTATGTAACAATAAAATAAATTATCCAAGACATTTTATTGATTGTAGTAATTTAATATCGAAAACGTGACGACTTTTTATAACTAATTGTTATTATTTTTTTATAAAAAATACATCTTTTACAGATTAAAAATAAAACGGTTAATTTAATCGTTCTTCATTTATAAATATTAAACTATAGTACACAATAAAGTATGCTAATTGTTTTTCGAATTAATTATTTATTTACGTTTTTGATAACAATGTCAACGCTGATGACATTTTAATGGATAATGATTGGGTGCTGATAAAATCTGAAGCGTTCAAAACAACCTCTTTTTAGCTTTTTTTTTTATTTCAATACATTAATATAAACATTAAATAACGCTTATTTTTAATGTCAATGATAAATCTTATTCAACTTAATATTACTCCATATAAATAAAATAATGATTTTTTTATTTTTTTATGCAGTGTTTGTAATAAACTGAATTAAAAAGTTGAAGTTTTTGCTGTAAAATACAAATTCGGACAATGTACAGGAAAAGCTTAACTATTTACGTTACATCTTGCGTAGGAGGATGAATAATTTCTGTAATTTTTCCTGATTGTAATTTTTTCTTGGGAAACCATGTAAATAAACGCTATTATCTAATATTAAGTGATCACCCCGCCCATGAACAAATATATAATTACTTATACTTTTTACCTTTCATTTATTTAAGTACATCTTTTTCACTAATTTGTTCAAAATCAATAATTAGAGTTTGATCTCTGTATTAATTAATAAAATAGAAAGCTTTTTTATTTATTTTATTTATTTATATCAGGCATCATATAGTTACAGTTAAAAGATCTTAAAAAACTTAAAACTACGGCCCATAAAAAAAACTAAACACTGTAATACTAATTTCACACATATTATTAATTAATTATTAGTAGCGTACGCTTCGAAAACATTATTTATATAGAAAATACGTGTTATAAATTATTATTTTATAATTATTCTTTCTACCAAAAAATAAAAAAAATATGTCGCCAATCATTATGGAACACTCCTTACATATTTTTTTTATAGACTGATGGTTTTACTGAGACAAACAACTTGGCTTTTGGAATAGTAACAAATTGATTTATGTTAATGATTGCGAAGGGAAGCGAACATTGTCATGTAAAATTATTGTGATTGTATACCAAACAAGAATTATTGTTTGTTAAATGTATGATTCTGTTGTTTTTAAATATGCAATTTAAATGACAGTGCTACTTTTGTATTGATCGTCTTTTGGCAGTATTTAAAAAAAAATAAAAAAAATTGCCAGATAAAAACTTAAATTTTTAACAACATTGTCAAAGGTCCCTGCACTAGACTTAGCCTGTCTCGCAGGGCAATTATCGTATTATATTCCGATATCATTTCTTGGGGAGATGTTTGAGCGAGCTGGAAACCTTTTCATGATGCCTCTACTATTATACCCCGACATAGGATTGCAGACCGGGATCGTGAGTGGGGCTTTTTTAGACCTGGCACGAAAGTCCCACCAAAAAGACCTGTCTTTTAGTTGGTGGTTTCCTGGAGTATAGGAGAGGCATCAGACAAATTTTTAGCTTGCCTCTAATACCTCCGCAAAAAATGGTCCTAGCTCTCGGAATACTAGGGCAAAAGTGTCTATCAGAAAATAAATGAGAATAGGTTTAGTTTTTCGTAAGCCATTTCAAAATTTGTTCCTTTTTTATTTTTTTGAACCAACATGGTTAGAAATTTATAGGATTTTGGGTAAATTAATTTAATAAAATTTGACGTCAACCTAAATTTTGTTTTAGTTGCTAAATGTACTATCATCTCTACTTCAATAAATACCTAATATTCAATAAAAAATTGCGGATATGCCCGTGACGCGCCAAAATCTAAAAATGTTTAATATCATTTGCAACCGGCGCCGGCGCAATATACTCTTAACTTCCGCTCTTGATAGCGCTATCAAGGTCTTTCAGTGTTTATCTCGTCTTTTGTTTGGTCCATATTTGATGAGAAATTAAAAATAAGATGAATAAAGTTGAAGAATCTAGATTACGTAGAAGCTTTGGTCAGGGACGCAGCCATCTTTTTCCAAATATTACGTAAGGATTTGTTTGTTTGTATTGAATAATCTCTGAAACTACAGGACTGATTTGGGTGAAATTTTGTACAGAGATTCTTTGAAACCCTAGGAATGACAAATGATAGTTTTATCCCGAAAATCCTACGGGACCGGTATATAAACGCGGGTGAAACCGCAGAGTTCAGCTAGTGTATTTAATAAAATATGCCCATTCGTAGTCTTTGCGACCAAATGGTTGTTATTTAACGTTAAAGGCTGGTAATGATGCTTAAAAGTCTTATTTTTCTAGGCAAATAAATCCCATACACTTTCATTTGAATAATTTCGTAGAAACTAGGAAATTATTGTATTGATATCAAACAAAAATTCATGTATCCACGACATAATATAGATTTATTTATTTTATTTATTTATTTATAATATCCTGAGCCAGGGCACTTTTTTAATGTTTCTTTTTAGTCCTTTTTTAGTTCATTTTCTGTTTGTGTATTTTATATTTGTCTTGTATCTTCTGTCATTGTGTTGTTATGTATGTTTCTTTTGTGAATAAATGTTGTCTTTGTTTATGTCAAAACATAATTCCTTCATCTCCATTAGTATTCAATTAGTTTATCAGGTACCCATACTTGATCTATCAGAAAAACAAAATAAGTATCCTCTTAAAAAATAAAATTATTAGAAACACCTCGTATTTAGTAAGCATAGATCAAAGTTTTTCAAACTTTTTCGAAGAACTGACGTAAGTTGTAAAGATCAAGAGTCTGAACAGCACTTTTTATCGGATCGTCTACATTCGATATTATACTACGATTGACAAAAAACGGGCTCTTTCCTATACGTATGTAGTCTTAGACTGTTTTTTTATTGTTTTCTGATACTTAAAAACTATATGAACGAGTTTTACTGTAACCGATAAAGAAACTACAACAAAACTGAAATAGTTTAATACTAGCCACGTCCCGCAGTTTTACTCGCGTAACTTCTAATCCCGTTGGAATGCCGGGATAAGTAGCCTCTATGTTATTCTGGATCCTTACCTATTTGCATACCAAGTTTCGTCACACTCGGTTCAGAAGATTTTACGTGAAAGAGCAACAAAAACACATACATACATCCTCACTAATTTCGCATTAATAATATTAGTAGAATGGTATGACATCAATGAATTATATGACATGAATGGATTCATACAGAAACCTTAAAGCCAGACTATTACATAACACAAGTTATAGTTGTTTGTTTTAATTTGCAAGGTTTCACGAAAATCGGCATAATTAATAAATGAATGGGTGAATGAATAAATGCTTTATTTCGCACCAAAGCTTAAAGATAACAAAATGATGGGGGAAAAGATACAGTACAAAATAAAAAATAGTCAGTAGTTTAAATACTATTTTTTATTTTCTAGTAATAAGAACTGTTATTTTATACCATAGATCTACTGTATTGTATCACTTTTTTGGGAATAAATGTTTTCTATTCTATTCTAAATAGGCGTCCTTATCGCTAAAGAGCGATCTTTTCCGGGCAACCCGTAGTAAAGGACATAATTTTCCTCTTTTACAAATTTATGGGACTTTCTTCCTGCCAGGTCTAAAAAGAAAAGCCCAGGTCACCAGCCAGGTGGTGAGTTGCATGTCGGGGTATAATAGGAGAAGCATCAGACAAGTTTTCAGAGTTGAGGCAAGCTCAAACACCTCCTGAAATGCTCCAAGCTCTCGGAATATATCCTTTGCTTTCTTTTAAACTATAAAAAAACGTAACAACTATAGAATTACTTTTTTACACTATTAGTAAACTTTATTTAATTACAATCGGTTTTGAAAATTCATCATCAGGTAGACTACCTATGAAGTTTACTTATAAATAGTGGAAATAGTGTAAAAAAGCCTTTAATGCAATTCTTATTTAGTAGGAATGCATTTCCACCAAAAAGTCTATCAAGTATATAAACGTAGTACGTTATTTAGGTATATCATTTCATAATTTTTCGCGAATAAGTCAGAAATTTATTTCAAAATTCAGTTATTGTTTGATTTTCCCTTTAATCTCCGGGACCGATGAGTAAGAGAATAGCAAATTACTTTATTGAGACATTCACTGAATGAAATGTTATTTGCCCCGTGTGACGGCTTAAATACGTGTGTCGCCACCCCATTTCCACCCGTGGGTGTCGTAAGAGACGACAGAGGGTAATTCTGCTGCATAACATCTTCAAATCCAGTAGTTTTTGAGCCTATTAATTACAAATAAAAAAGTTTTACTCTTTATAATATAATAATAATAGCTCCCGACCGATTTCGGCCATGGTGGCCAATCTTAACAAAGACTAGCCAGCTGCGCAGGAGATATGCACAAGTGTACGCGTTCTTTATAATATTAGTGTAAAAAATGTATAAATTAACTTCCAAACTTCTAACAGTAAAATTAAATAGTTTCGCTTTCAACTATGCGCTTGAATTTTCAAGGTCTCGACAATCAAAATAATAATCTATATTTAAGAAGGAATCTACTGAAGCGGACTGTTTTGCGGAAAATGCATAATGCTGTTTAAAATAATCCTACTTATATTATAAATGCGAAAGTTTGTTAGGATGTATGTATGTTTGTTACCCTTTCACGCAAAAACTACTGAACCGATTATGATGAAACTTGGGCAAAACATTTAATTAAGGGTTCAGAATAACACATAGGT
>LQNK01003215.1:18139-36633 GCA_001586405.1 Phoebis sennae
TAATATTTGTGTAGAAAATGTATAAATTAACTTCCAAACTCCTAACAGTAAAATTAAATAGTTTCGCTTTCGACTATGCGCTTGAATTTTCAAGGTCTCGACAATCAAAATAATAATCTATATTTAAGAAGGAATCTTACTGAAGCGGACTGTTTTGCGAAAATGCATAATGCTGTTTAAAATAATTCTACTTTTGTTATAAATGCGAAAGTTTGTTAGGATGTATGTATGTTTGTTACTCTTTCACACAAAAACTACTGAACCGATTATGATGAAACTCGGGATAAACATTTAGTTAAGGGTTCAGAATAACATATAGGTTACTTTTTATCCTGGAGTTGCGCGGCTAGTTAATTAATTAATTAAGGAATATTTGTAAAACTGAGGATTTTTTAAAAAGAATCGTATGCATAATATGTATATTATAACAGGTTACTGGTATTTATTTTGTTTCTACCTCCGAAGTTATGAAAGTCTCTCCTTAAGCCCAGTTCCTATAAACGACGGAACGTCATATAACAGATACGAATCGTTTTCATTAACGAGCGGTTATAATATAATCAACCAATCGCAACCGAGATTTAGTAGTTAAAGCCACGTTTAGACATACGCCTAGTAGGATATTGTACTGACGTAAATCGACTCGTTCAATTTTTATAGGAACTGTTCATTAATCCACAATTTCCTTTCAAACAAAGGTGACGGGGCGTTACTAGGGTTGCCACCCGTACTTTGTAATAAAAAAATTGTACGTTATTTCAGGTAATTGTACTCTATACTTTATGAGAACAATAAAGTACACGAAAATACTTTAATTCGCATGAAAAAAGTGTTTTTTTATTAAACGAAATTTTGGTGTTGGTGATTGGTGTTGAATAAATTTCGCCACTCGATATTTGTACTTTATTTTATTTATTTATTTATTTATTTACAAGTGGTAACTTTACAGGGGAGTCCCCAATGCGTTACAACTAAAACGTATAAACTAACTATAACTATAACGTTATCATAAAACTAAGAAAGTGGATTATGAACCTATGTACCTTTTTTCTTACCTATAAACCTTTTTTTCTTACCTAAAACCTACTTTAATTGCAAAAAAAGGTCGCAGCCCTAGGCGTGACGCACAAGTATTGTGCAATTAAGTGTATAAGAAGATTACTGATAAAGCATATATACCGAGTCTATTTCTAAGCTTATTGACGCAAACACCGATGATAATTAATAAATACTTTGCTTTGCTCTCAGTACTGTTTATTTTCATTGGTTATGAAAGATACGTAATATTTATGACATCTCTATTACAATACTTATAACTCAAGAAATGCTGGACCAATTCGGAAGAAAATTCGCAGGGAGATAGCTTAGTACCAGGAACCTTACTTTCATTCTGGAAATCTATCTGTTTAAACTATGACGTTCCCTCGTTTATAAGAATTTGGCCTAAGAGAAATATAGAGTCCCTATGCTGGTGAACGTAAAAATTGTTTCCCATTACACTGATATTATAAAAAGGAATGATTTGATTTTTTGTTTGTTAGAATTGAATAAACTCAGAAATTAATGGACCGAATTGAAAAATACTTTTACTTTATACTACTTTTACTGTATATCATTATGTGTTGGCCGCAAAGCTGCAGTAAATAATAAATAGGTTGATTACAGGACAAAGGATAGGAAAGGAAAACAATATATAGAGAATGATTCATCACATTTGAAATATTGTTAGCTTAATTCAAAATTTAAAGTAAGGTTGTAATGTTGTTTTAGTTTTCCTGTATTTTTGGCATGTAGTATATGGCATACCTATAATTGTTTGTTATAATTAAATCCAAATTTACATATTTAATTCTCGATAGAATCGACTTTCCGAACCGGTGGTAAATTAAAAAAATGACTATTCATAAGTACTTTGTAAAAAGTTTACATGAATAAAAATATATTCTATTCTATTCTATAATAATTTTGAAAATGTATCAATATAAACAAACGTTGGTATGAATCTTATATATAAAAATGAATCGCAAAATGTATTGGTAAGCGCATAACTCAACAACGACTGGACCAATTTGGACAATTCTTTTTAAATGTTCGTTGAAGTTCAAGCATGGTTTTTACGGCGAGAAAATCGAATTGCCGGATCCACGCGAGCGAAGCCGCGGGCGGAAAGATAGTATTAAATAAATAGGTTGATTACAGGACAAAGGATAGGACAGGAAAACAATATATAGGGAATGATTCATGAATGAATGATTCATCACGATTAAACTTTTAACAAGACGAAGCGTTTCAAGCTATCATTAGCTAATCATTACTTCAAATCAATCCGGAATAAGTGCAAGTTAAATGGGTATGATCTGGCCCGTCGCCAGCTGAATATCTCACTGCAGTAACCCAGATGGGAAGTGGGTTAAACCTTGTTACTGGAAAATGTATCTTCAGAAAAAAAACTCGTCTTTTTATTTTTTTTTACTATGGGGAATTTAATAAGTGATGTAACAAAAATTTTTTAGCAAATAAACATGTTTTTGCTTGTTTTTTTGTGGAAAGAATCGCCATTTTTATAAAATGTGTACGCTTTTTTAAACACCCCGTAATAAAATAAGCAGTGAACATATTATATAAGAGATAAATAAAGATGGACAAGCAAAAATGACGGCCTTATACTAAGTCGTATCATCCAGGCAACCCTTACAAAAGTGAGACTTAGTTTAAAAACACGTTTAGAAGGTTCGAAAAATTCTCTATATAAAAAACCCTTTTAATCCTGGATTTATAAGATAGTTTCATTGTCAGTACGCTCTGATATCTATAATTATAGTATGTAGCAGAAAAGTTTGTGTTTGCACTCGATTAGCATATAAATATAGTATTTTCGTGCAATAAGCTAATATTGTATTGCGCTGAGGTTTGCCGCCGTGACCAAAATTCGGTTAGGGGTATCGTGAATAAATTACCTAACTCTCCGTAAACACAGACACAGGGATTTATATGTATATATATATTACATTTATATTGAAAAACATGCAAAATTTACTTTATTTGTATCAAAAAGTTATGATATAGAAAACCACCTTATTACTTCATTCTAAATATTATATTGTTGCTTATCTTTCGAGATACTACTATTTGTAATTGTTGATACATTCCAAAGTAAATAAGCGCTAAGTAAATAAAAATTGCCGACATTGTTTACGAAACCCTCAGCCATAAAGTTGTATAAGTAAAGACCGTGCATTCGCGAATTTTATGCTCATCTTTATTTAGTCGAGCGATATCGTCTGAGACAATCGATCGACCACAACACGCCACACGATAAATTACTTTTTACGCTCACTCAATACACTTTTCGTACAAAGCGGTGCATGATTTACAGGCAGTCACACGGGACCGCTGCCGGCGCTCGCTCGCGATTCTTTCAATATATTACCGGTACGGATCCAAACTGGCAGATCACCCTAGGGCTCCGCGGTTCGAAGCCCCTCTCCGGGCCAAGAGCGTGTGCCTAGCGGAACGACCCCGTTCGAGATATGAACGTAACATACGAAGCGCAGACTCCAAACATCTACGATACTCAGAAAAACAATTCATCCATAAACCAATCAAAGTCAACAAACGCCAACCCCAAAAACCTACCAATGTTGTCGTTAAACAACAAAAACGAAAAACAGTCGAGAAACAACCGTGCTCGGTCGCTATTCAAAACCTATCAATACCCATGACATACGCTGATGAACCTAGAATCCATTCAACCTCCAAACGCCAAAATACATGCAACTTACGTTCTGATAATCGATCTTTTAATCCCAAACAGGTCACCGACGTCAAGAGGCTGTGTCAGACGGTTGGCGGAAAAGAGACGGAGAATAAGTTACTACTGCAGATCAGTGAAGCCGAGCAAGTGTCCGACTTTGAAAGGATTCTTAATTCTAATGCAATACTGTGGGAGCGCGCTCACGGTCACGTGTGGCACAAAAACGTTGCTACACACACCCCTGCTTCTGTACTATCATCGCGACCTCGCTCCTCTTATTCCCTACGAGCTGTAAGCCAAGCCTATCACTATCTTTTTCGACAGCACGAAGAATCGCTACAGCCTCTTATTGATAAATATCGACAAGAAAATGTCAACGACCATAAAAATCCATCCGTGAGCTTATTAGAGAACAATTGGTACGAGAATCTTCAGGACTTGTCTGAGTTTTATGAAGACGACCCGGCTTTACAGAAAGAGATAGAAAGTATTACCGATAGAATTATTGCAGACGAAGTTCGCGCCAGTGAGGGGGAACAAGCGACGACACGTAGCAATTTCAATGTTAATTTGGCTGAGTTGTTTGGTCTCCATGTAAACGGAGACGGTGTATCTCCAACGCATCGAGAGGACTTGGGCCCGTCGCCGGCAACAGAAACAAACGAGTACTGCGAAGAGAAGGAATGGCTACATCCGATTATGAGCTCGAACTCCGATGATCGAGTAAATTCTACTGACAACATCGGCTCAAGCGTCGATTGTCTGGCTCAAAATCTAAACACAGTTCAAATCGATTGCGATTCCAATGTACCGACAATAACGTTTAGTAATTGTTGTGAAGGCCGCTCCCGAGCCGACATACCTAACAATACAGACGTCGTCATCCATCTGGCCGTGCCCGCAATTGAAAGTTCTGATGAATCCCGACCGCCAATGATGTGACCTTCATTAAGGATCAATTCTCCGGATTAATAGGCGATTTGTGTTGTAGTCGCTTGTTCATTAATGACGATGATTGCGTTAGAACCGGAACAGCCCAGACCGGCGGAGGAAAGGGTGCCAAAAATAGAGCCATCTAGCTCACAGAGGACCTTAACACGATCGAGTGCGATAAGTCAGAAGTCCGTCGACATTATAGTGCACCCGGAGAGTTCCAATAATCCTCTTCATCGATCAAAACTGGCGCCTGTAAGATCAGCATCGGATTCTCAATCATCGGGAAAGAAAATACTGAATTTACGAAAGACTAAGAACTCGTCGATCGAGTCTACGATGAGTTTGCCGAACCAGAAGTCCTTGGAGAAGAAACATAGTAGTCTCCGCCATCAGAAGTCGATCGTGGCGCATTCAGACATCACGTTGAGCACGCAGCCCTCCATATCGGACGATAGGAAGGCGCTGCGCGAAGCTTTGTATCAGGGTATCTTCCATAGACACAGACGGACGATTTTCGCCGTCGGTTCGTTCCTTAGAATGCTAAGAAGCAAAACGTCCAATTACGACTCCATTAGATCAGAATCAGACGAGATTTAGCAGTAGGTTATTGTAGTATATATAGCACATATAATATATGTATAATATACGTTGGTGATGCGACAGACTGCAATGCTTTTTAATGTTATTCTATAGTTATAGTGTATGATGTTGTTAGATTGATAATTTGTAACAATTGTTTTGTATTAAAATGTTCCTAATTCGTTTTGAAGTGTTTTATTGTTTGTTAAAACCGTATTAAATAATAGTATCGTTGGTCCGAATTCAGAGCCAAATAGGACAACGTTACAGAATGTCATAAATATTGTAATGACCTTGTTACATGAAAACCTATAAACCTAGTAGTTTGGGAATTTGAAAAAAATAATGTGACATGATTATTGGAAGTACAGTTATAATATCGCGTGACCTTTGCCATTCAAGGACACGCTTATCGTTTTCCCAGTTACCTTGACTTTAAAAAACGTGATATCGTGTGTGGTCACATCACGTGTGTGTATTGTTTTACATTTAGCGCCCATTTTGACATTTCCTTTTACGTTACATTTTGGCGGGAAATTTCCTGTCACTGAAATGTCAATATTTTTTCTCCCTTGATTTTAATTTTAATATGAATTTATAAACTTATATTATTAAAGAAAATTATATAAACGAAGCAAAGAGACAAAAACTAAGAAGATATTAATGTGAATGTTGTATGAAAATATCAAGAAATAAAAAAAAAGAATGAAAAACATAAAATCTAATACTTTAACAAATTATAAGTAATTTATTTTTGCACTTTGCTTTTCCCACAATTGACGTATTGATTAATATAAATTATAAAAGTAATTTGTTTTTCTAATGAGTTTTTATACTGTTTTACAAAAATGCGAGATATTACGTTAAATAATTTAATGTTCGTTTCTATTATAAAATATGCTTCTATTAGGATATTATAAAAAATAGGATATGCTATATCATTGAGCTTAAATTAGAATAACGTATATAAAATCTATTTTTATGGATAGTAACACCAAAATATAAACAATACCTATGATATATTTTTGCGTTCCGTTTTTAGAACAGTTGGTGTTGCTATAAATATAAAAATAGAAAAATTTGTTTTTATTTCGCGGTAATATGCAAAAATGAAACATACATACGTAGAAAAATAGATTGTTGACACATTTTTGGAACATTTTATGCACTTTTTATATATTTATAATCAAGATTTTTTGTATTCGTGCTGTTGTGAATTGTAAAAAAGATTTTGTAATCAAATAGGGTGTAATTTTTTTAATTACCACTTAAGTGGATTTATCTGTGCTTCATATTAAGTTTGTAAATAATTTTACAAAATAAAATAAGTTGTATGATTGGTTAATTTTAATTATTTTTAAGCTCAATACTTTTTCGACTGCCAAAAAATAAAATAAAAGTATGCAACATATTACGAAAATTATAAATTTTTAAATGTTAAACATAACGTAAACCATGAGCTTTCTAATTAGAATAGTTAGCTTTGTAATAGAATGTAATGTTTTTATTTAGGCACGAAGCCGGTTTGTTTAGCTATATCATACACTTACGTTAAAAGCCATTATTGTATAGGTCACATTCATTTTTTACGTAGAACACGTTTATGTATATTATTTTAAGAATGAATTGAACAGGAAAAAATTGAGGGACACAAAAACATTGATCCTTGTGTAGTTTTGTCGTATAAATGTCCTACGCTATATGACAGTCATACAGCAGATTAAATATTCAAAGAGGGAGGTACTTATCAACATAATATAACGAACAACTTGAAATGTAATCGGTTCCATATTAAATATGCAATAGATGAAATGCCCGTAAATTTATAAGAAAGAAATAATATTCAGAAATTTTACAGTCAAAATCTAGTCTAATTGCCTATTGAAGGCAATCTTATGAGTATTGTTTACTATACAATATTGACTTGACTTATAAAACCTGTGTAATTTATTCTACAAAAAAGGATACAAGAAAAGGGGAAGCTAAAATTATGTTAAATTCCAATGGGCTAAATTCCAATGCTACGAATTTTTAAATAAAAAAAAACGTCGTAAAAAGCAAACGGCCATCTCCAAAGCTTAACTTTGTGATATAAGGTCTTGGGAGATATTAAAAAGTCATCAATGGCTATTTTTACATAGTGCAAGTTAATTACATTTACTAACGTAGTTTCTGTATATTCATCACTAACATGAGAGCTATATTCAACTAAGTTTTCATTGTTAATAAATAGTTGTAGTGATCATTAACTATTATTTTAAGTTAACATAACATTCCTGTTTTATAATTCGTTGTAACATCACAATATTCGATAGTTTTATCGCAAAAAGACTGTTAAATATGAAAAACAAAAAAAAGATACATCTGTGTAAAATACTAACAGTATCCGTTTGTATAAATAAACTGTTTTTAATGATATAAAATTTGTTTTATTTTGTTTTGTACCAAATTTCAAGATTCCATGTTTTTCCACATTTTATATTTTTAACCTATGAAGCTTAGATTAGAGAATAAAAGGCAGGTGGAGTGTGCTGAAGACTTGAAGTAAGTATTTCAATCAAAAATGACTTAGAACTGCGCGACAATTAAATTGAATTGAATCAATAGAAGTGCTGTATAGAAGATGTCTTTAGCATTGAGATGTTAGCACACCCTCAAGATTATTAATTTTCCTTCATCCAAAATAAATTAGAAGTCTTATTTTTATCTTCTTTCTTTATTATATCTTTTTTTATTCCTACAATGTGCGAAGTAGGTACCAACGATCGACCTAAAAAGTACTTTAAACTTCAATTTGGTTCCGAATTCAATCTAAGTTTTGAAATAAATTGGCCTAAAGCACAGATACGTAACAGCAAAAGGACAATATTTAGAATTAAAATAATATCATGCAATATTAATTTAATTAAGTGGCATGGTAGGCGACCAATTTTTCACCCTGGCAATAATAGTGTTGTGTGTTTACATTACTTAATTGTGCTAATGGACACGTATTGCTATTTATAGATCATGTCACTTTACTAATGATGATTAATTTACGTGAGGCACTTAGTTTTAATATTTTTTTATGGTATAGCAGGCAAGCGGGGCATGCGGTTCACCTGACGTTAAGTGACTGATCGCAGCCCATGAACACCTACAACATGGAATGTCACATATGCCTTGCCGGCTAAAAGAAGGGAGGGGAGGGGGACAAGGTGAGGATTAATGATAATCAGTTGGGAGAGGACTAGAACAGGACGGGAGAGGAATGGGATGGGAATACAGGCAGACAGGAATATAGTTAAGTTTTATAACAGGGTTTGTAAAAGACTTACAATATAGTGAAGTTCAGTATTTACAGAATTCAGTACCTCTTTAGGTTTTTGAACTAAAAGTTTATTATAAATATTCAATAGCTTACAATACCTTCATACGAACAGAACATTTATGTTGGTACAGCAAGAGATAATCGACATCTATCTTCTGCTATTTATTTCTATTATTTTATTACGCACTGCTCCCCGTTCTTCCTATTTTATTTCATTTCATTATTTCAAAATTACTATCGTGGAATGTAGAAGGACCGTTAAGGAATTCTATAGATACCGCCAACGTTCTTCATCCTTCGTTGGGTTTCTTGTCACCAAAATTATCATGTTCGAGGTTAGGTATTAGGAATCGAACGAAAAAGTATTAAAAAAAAAACATAAACATGTCAAATGAATAAAATGCCTGGTTAGGCACTTGAATATCTTCTTTCTACATTTACTTATCTTATTTCTTTAAACCGACACCAAGTTTATGAATGATAATGGATGTAAATAAAATAACTGTATACCGTATAACTGTATTTTATTTTATAACTTCGTCTATTTCAAGCAATATTTCATTAAAATACTTAATATTAACTACACAACAAATTATATTGATAGATATACTATCGGCCGAAAATACAAAACTTTGGTATCTAGCTTAATGTTGGATGTCGCATACATTTTAATATACATGGTTTATACAGCGTGTTGCAAAAAAAAAAAACATTTAAATAAATTACACAACAAATTAAAAGTCAATTATTATAAAGATTTAGTAAATAAATAATATTATTTTCATTAATTAATACTTTTTCTTGTTAATACTTTATTTAAATTGCAAAATCAAAAATATTCACTAATAGATACAATAATAATTTAAAATGTCATTACCAAAAATTTTATTGCTACAAAATGTTATACATTTTTGGAAGAAAAATTAAAAATAGTTAAAAAAGAACACGCTGTACAAATGCAGTCATCGCTAGTTATGTACTCGATTGTAAGTCCATCAGACATAAAATAAGGACTAGACCTAAATATTTCTCAAACGGACTCGACCCACACAGTATCACATAACTGGTCTATATTTACAAATCATATCGCTTAAGGCACAAAATAGCTGGCTTCAAGCCTACTCTAATGGATATATACAATGTTGGCCCCAAAATAACGATAAATTTTATTTATAACAATAATATTGTAAGTAAAAAGGTAATAGGACTGTGGCATACAAAAATGTCACCTGTAGATGACAACTTTACCACTTAACTTTGTTAGTGTGGCATATAAGCTACTTTTTACTTAAAATATTATTCTTTATTTTAACAGAATTAAAACACGCATATAATAATCTCTAGAGCCTCAGACAGTCTTTCAATAAATTGCTTAAATCACAACGCATTTATATTTTGGAAATTGTCGTTTTGAATAACAGCTACTTTGGCATTTAAAGGAATTTACTGTCATGATATTTCGAAACTTCAACCACAGAGATCATCCATACAGATAAATTTTAGACTAATATGACTAACGATAAAATCATCCATATACATTAGTTTAATAATTGATATATTTAATTCAACATCCAAATGCTTTAAAATAAATTAATTTAGACGTCACAGTTAAAAAATAATACCATCCACGGTTATATAGTCTGTACTTGACGATTTTACTTAATAAGCTTCTTGCATATGTATTTGATGGAAATTACTTGATAAATCATAACCACTTTTCACTAGAAGTTCGGGCAGTCTCACTTTATTTTGATTTATTTATATTGTACAATAGATGTGACAATAAAAATAAATTAAAGGAATCACGCTTTTTTCTTTCCTTTTGTATCTTCTGCGAATATTTCTTTGTATTCATTGAGAAGGATGTCGACGACGTTGTTTTGTTGTATGCAGTCGATGGCTATTCTGTGGGCTTGTTCTTCTGGCGCCCAAAGTAACGTGGGACCGAATACTATAGCTAGATTTGCTGTGTGCATTCTATTGCGCTCGCTGTATTGGGTTACTCTGAAAAAATAATTTGGAGTTATATTTTATGTTGCACATTTAATACTAAATGTAAATGTAATTGAAATCGCGTTTCATAGACTAGAAATGTTTCTTGAAATCCAATTAGAGCAATTTTTTATTCTTTGCCAGACAATTCGTTTCACATGTTTATAAACTGAATTCAATATACGCTTTTTATTAAAAAATATAAACAATATAAAACACATCCATTAAGTAAATACTTATGCAAACTACTACTATTAATGTAAACTACATAAGGAAATACATAATCTGATGGCGCAAGTTACAAGACTTACTTTAATAAATGTTCGAGAAGGAATTTCAAAGTATCTCTGTTGCATTGAGGTAGAGCTTGCACGATGTCCCGGAACTCTTTAACCCTCGCTTCTCTTGGTTTGATTGCTGAAATCATATTTTGATCAATTATTTAACTTGTGTTTTGGACATAGACAGCATTTTTTCCAAATATATCCTATTTAAAATAAAAGGTGACTTTTTAATGATTGCTTGTTTATTCACACCAAATTTACAAGTTTAAGTGCAAAGTTAGCTCTGAAGCTGGGTGTTTTAAAATTCTTGATTTTAATTGAATAACTCTAAATCTAATTAAGATTCCATACATTTTAAATATCAATATATAATGCCACAAATATACATAGTAGACTCTTTAAAATATAAAAGTTTCTTATAAAACTACGAACGAATAATAAATACTTACAACAAGCAGCGAGGACTCTGTCAAACATATGGCAGGGGATGAGAGGCTCTTTCAATTCCCGGAAGAAAAGTTTCAAGGAGCCCGTCAAAACGTGAATATCTGTGTTGTTTTCAATCACGGATAGGTTGTTTTGGTCGATCTGCAAAATAAATAGTATGTTTTTAAACACACGTTTATAAAAAGTATTAAAATAGGACTAAATAAGGCAAATGCATTGTATCTTCAATCTGATTGTTATATACAAGATGCTATCAACTATCGGATACAGCTAAACTAGAAGAAGATGGTATATTGTTGATGTTAGATATGAAAAGTATATTTGTGTGTATGTGTGGGTGTTTTATTAAGTGTCCTAAATAATTTTGAGACTAAGAGGCCAATTTAAGACGAACATATATCAAGGCATATCTTCCGATTGGTTTCACATTGACCACCCATCTTTTCAGCATTATCTTACCTCAAGACGTATCTTCTGCACCTGGCTCAGGTTCCCGCTGGCCCTATACAGCCCGTCCGTGCACATGTTCTCTTCGCTGCTCTCAATCTCCTTCACGCAGGCCCTCACGAAGTCCGGCACGCGGGGGCTGGTGGCTGGACACACTTCTTCGAGCTTGCGACCGAATACGGGTTCATCTGGAAATTGATAAATGGTAAATGTTAAACCATGCATCATAAAGTATGAGGTATTTGTGGTGAATGATGAAAATATAACATTGGCATTGAAAATAAATCCTATTTAGCCTTGAATTACTTTAAAACTATGAAATAAACATATTTTTTAAATTGTCAGTCTATGAACGAAAATGAGTTGAATTTGTAAATCTATGAATTGGTAAAAATTACTCTTACTTTTCCAGGCCATCTATAGGTACACCAAATTTTTTACCTTTGTAAGATTTAAGCAAAGCAAAAGCAGAAGGCTAAACTACATGAAATTTAAATAGAACTTTAATAAGACGTTCTTCTTTTTATCTCATTCTCAAATATATAATGAACTTATAAAATTCTACAATCATCACATGATCTAAGTGCTTCTTTAGTAAACTTTACAAATCTCTTACCACTACAGTACTCACCAACTAAAACCCAAAAAATAGAAAACCACACTACACATTTTATCTCAACCATCCACCGTTAAAGGGAGAGGATTAATTCCAGGTTTGTATTAAATGAAACACCGACTACGTTACTTAAAATCAATTTTTTCACACCTCAATTCACTACACTTACCTTGATCACAATTTAATCCAAAATCAAACTATAAACAATTTTGTCAAACCTTAAAAAATTCCAAAAGCAATTCTACAATGCGTGCAAAGCCTATATTACAGTGTTAAGCCAGAACTATAACTAAAACTACTAGTGCAACTAAATTCAGTGTCAAAACTCCACACCGTTATATATTGCAATTCGAACCTTTGTAGATGCCTTTCTTCACCAATACCTCCATTGCGGGTCGTTTTGCGAAGAATTTTCTTAATCTACTCCGCACGTGCGACTTCTGAATAGAGACTTCAGTAGAATCACTGAGATCTTCATTGCTACTGCCGCCGGCTGAAACGATGACATTCAACATAATTTAAATAGTATTAGAAAACAGCACGAAAGGGTTAAGAAGCAAGAGGTTTAGAGGAAGAAGCCAGAGACCTTTGTAATAGAAGGAAAGCTGTGCTGACACATTTAAGTTAACCAAACGCCCCAAATAGAAACATTCATACATTGTTGAAAAGAAAAGATTGTATAAGGGTTTTTATTCACAAATATATTGAAAATATAAATGATCAACGATTAATTAACATAAAATAATATAACAAAT
Source organism: Phoebis sennae (assembly GCA_001586405.1). Taxonomy (NCBI): domain Eukaryota; kingdom Metazoa; phylum Arthropoda; class Insecta; order Lepidoptera; family Pieridae; genus Phoebis; species Phoebis sennae. The sequence goes on from LQNK01003215.1 coordinate 31,260, forward strand.
GTTGCATTCCTTAAATTAACACGAGATAACAACACTGGTTAGGTTCATTTAGACATACACAAAATGTCGAATTCAGGGTAAATCTTCGAATTTACCTTGGCATATTCCTCTTCATTTTTCCATCCCATCAATGGAAAAAAATCATTGAAGTACTGAAAATTGTTCCACCAACAATACAAAATTGATAAACGTAATCAACATTGAAAACTTGTTGAAATGAACGCGATTACGTTATCTTCAATATCAAAAGATAAAGTTGAAATTGTGTATGCAATTGAAGTTTCCGATTACGTACAAATAATGAGGATCACAAATGTTCCGCCTTGAAATTACCCTTAAAGAAATACGACAAAATCTTGCCTAACTTTAGCAGCATTCGCAATATCTAAAACTGTGCTAGTCGGAAGTACGGTGGATGGTGAATCACTAGTGTCGTTTACAAATACATATGTAGTGTAATAAATTTCGTTAAAGCCTAAACAAGCACTTAGATCACTCAGATGCGTACGTAATAGATCATATGTGAAATACTGCGATCCAAATAGACTTTTTAGTTTTGAATGATGCGCTTTATCCTTGGGACTGTGTTTTGGGCTATTCAGACTTTTCTTAGCGTTTTTAGGGCTTTGGGCTTCCGGTGAGTTTTTATGAGGACTCTTGAAATCATCCATATGTTTGGTTATATCAGGACTGCTTTTAGATTTTTTTGGCATGTTCTTTGATATATTAGGGGTACTCTTAGAAATACTAGCAGTATTCTTAATATAGCTGTTGTTATCCTTTGTTTTACTGTCGCTTTTTGCACTGTTTTGCTTCTTTTCAATCTTCACTCCCAACTCAGAGTTTCCGATTTCTGAGAACGCTTTCACTATGAAGTAATCCATTTTCATATATTCACTGTTCTATAAAGGACACCTTTCAAAATTTAGACGAAGTAAATACACCTTAGACTTTAGACACAATACAAAATTTAAATTCTATCGACATTTTTGTAAAAATAGTAACAAATATAAATTTTAATTATAAGAAAGTGTTGTTCAGTGAGTTAGTTTCGATATGAACACACCAGTACTAATAAAAGTGGTATCAGTAACGAATTATCTGATAAAACCTTATTGCTGGAGAACAGCGGCTTGTTATCAGGTAGATATGGATAACTTATTTTGAAATTCAACGTGGTCAAGGTAGTTATTGTTTATTGCACGTAAGAAATAATTCAATGTTTAATGAATTATCATCATTACCAATTATAAAAGAAGTCATTCTTAAGCATTTATTTGTCACTGAAAGTAATCAGTAAAAGATGAACGTACTTTGATATGGTTTTTACTATCTACTATCGTAGGAAAAAACCATAATGACTTCATCAAGTAATTTTATAAAAAAATTATTTTTAAGTGAAACATAATTGAATCTTACTTCTTAATATGACAGAAACAGGTTGATTAGAATTTTAATGACTATTAATGATATTATATTAATGGTATTATTTGGAGATGTTATGAAATAATTTAGTTAAGAAATGTCGATGTCGTTTATGTTAGGTTCTGATCCGTTCCACATTAAGTTACATAAGTTTTATTTTTTCTATCTTACACGCATGTAGACGACGGAACCCGTCCACACAGCCACAAGTCATCATGGTTTGTATCATTATGTCACCATTATCAAAAATTAATCACTCGCTTTCTTGAAAACACTGCACAATTTTAAACTGCAATGGCAAATTTGTATGACACTGGTAGGAAAAAGTTAACTTTTAAAAAAGTAATATGTCATCGATTCGAATTTGAAAATGTGTTCGAATTTCAAAACATTAACGTTATGACGCTGACGGAATATACCATCCACGCGAGAACCAACACACCGAATGAGGAAAAGATCATTTACCGGGAAGCTGATTCATTAAGTCCAGGAGATAATGCTCAACTTATTCGTTACAATAACTTGGTTTTAGCACAAGATAGGTATAGAAGACAAACTCCATTCAAAGCGCGCACACATTGAAACTGCTCAGCGATACGAAATCTCAGGCTACATCGGAACAGTGTCATCTATTAGAGACACGCGTCGGTGTGTGTGTGCGTAGCATATGCGTAGGTGTGAAAATTGATATTCACGAGTTTGTCTTCTGTACATATCTACTTGAGTTATTATGTCAGTTTTATATACGTGTCATGCCTTTGTTTAAAAATGAAAAAGCCTATTTACTTTAAAGTCTGTGGTATCTACGTTTTATGTATATTTTGGCGACGATGACCCGATTGGCGCAGTGGTTCAGCAATGGTCTATTGCGCCGGAGGGTGTGGGTTCGATCCCCACGGACAGAAAATTATGATGTGATGAACATTGTAATTTTCTACTGTCTGGGTGTTAATTTATCTATATTATGTATGTATTTACAAAAAAAAGTATGTTTAAGTATATCTATCAGTTATCTAGTTTCCATAGCACAAGCTTTGCTTAGTTTGGGGATTAGATGTCGCTGTTTTAAATGTCCAGGAATATTTATTTATTTATTTATTTAATAAAGGATGTTTCGTTAGTCATCCATGTCTCACATTCATAAATTACTATAAGGTTTTAATGTCTTATTCCGCATAAGGGCACAATTAAGTTATTAAATTAAAGGAAACGAACATTAATACATAGGAAATTATGACTAATAAACATTGACCCGTCATAAAGTTCATATTCTTACGAATATTAATTCTGGGAACTTCCTGCAATAAACAAGTGTTCAAAATTGACAATATTATTTGGAATATATTTTAGTTCATTGAAATTTTTTTTTTTCTTTCACTACTAGAAACACTACTACAAATACTAAATCCTCACTGCATAAACTATATTACGAGAGCGAAGCCGCACGAAACAGCGAGTTTTAATATAAAAGACAAGGTGATTTCTAAACCTAAACCTTCTGAAAAGAATAGCCATCAAATACCAAAGTATAACATAGTGGCATTGTAAATATAAATATGGCGGCATAATGTGTGCAGATTGTTCAAAAAGGTGACAAATACTACGTAAAATCTATAGTTCGTAATATTATTCGTAGATTCCATTTAGCCATACTTACGAATTGATTTTGGCGAAATTTAATTAAAATTATTAAGAATTTTAATTTACCTAGTCTGCTATTGTACTGATTAATTATGGAAAAAAATCCATTCCGATTTATTACCAATTCCAATAACAATATTGTATTAGGAACAAGATGAGAAATATTTTTTAATTTTCCAATGATGCTTCAAGATATGACACATACACGTTGGACAAAGGTCAATATAATAGTCAATAATTATAAGAACGTCTAAAAAAACGTAAAACGTAGAATAAAAACTGCATCATCATCGTCATCAAACGAATGAAATGTAGAAATGAATTATCAAAAAACGTCATGTCGTAAGAAAACATATAAAGAAAGTTATTTGAACTATCGTCGTATTCTATCATACCAAAAATTCACCTAGGAACTTCTTTCCGATTTGGTTCAATTCTTCATATTTGGTTTGAACTTATGACTAATTTTATTTGAGAATGCCTTTGCCAACATTATCAAGTTTAGGCCGCACTAAATGTGTGCCATTATCATCATAATGTGACAACTATTAGTTACACCAAACATAACTAAATATACCCTTTCCATTGCAGCGCCTCGTTCGCCTCTCCTCCTATACCTACAGACCTAAAAAGCAATGTAAACGTCACCTTTCTATTTGTCCCTTGTGGCGCGATATTTGTCTTTAACATCCATTGCTGGTTCACCATAACTCCAGTTATAAGTTCCTAACCTAACCGTCAATGTACCGCTTACCTTTTTGTTTGTTCCTCGTGGCGTGCCTCGATACGGGGGGGGTTCGGCCCAGGCTCTCCAGATCTGTGTTACTGCTTTGGTAGGGGGGACTCGGTCTGTCGTCGAGGGCCGGGGGACCCTGGAATAGGAGTAACGTTTTAACTGAGAGCAAAAATATGTTTTCCTTGTTGCATGCAATTAAAGGTATTCCATCCATTTTGACATTGAGACATTTTTCGCATGCGATCAAAGGTGGATGGAATATTTTGACATTGAGGCATTTCTCTGAAGCTGATTAGCAAATGATACTCCAAGAATGCTTCTTTTATTCTGTATGTCTACGCTAATATTATTAAGAGGAAATCTTTGTTTATTTGTTTGTTTGGTTGTAATGAATAGGCTCAAGAACTACTGGACATATTTTAAAAATTCTTTCACCTTTCGAAAGCTGCATTATCCACGAACATAGGCTATATTTTGTAGGATATACATTATGCAATGAGAGCGAAGCCGCGCGGATCAGCATGTTATAAAAAATAAACATTTGACACAACGCCCTCTATATTCAAATTAAGCAAAAATTTTGAACTATACAATGATAGGTTTTTTTGTATTATTTAAAAAAGTTTTTTGGTAAAATTAGGTGAAGTGATAATAAATTTAACTAAGAAAATGATTTGAAACAAATAACAATAAAAACAATGTAATAAAGTATTTATGTATGTTTTCATTTCAAATAAATTCACTCACCAATTTATAAATAACATTCTGTATACACTTGAGCAGTCTCTTGGCGCCTTCCTCGGTCTCGTCCTGGATCAGATACTGGTCGTGCTCCACCGTCAGCACCAGGGAACGCGTGAACCTGGTGAGAGGAACATACTTATAAAAAGATGTAATAATAATAAATATATATTGCACTAATACAAAGACAGTAGAAACACACAAATAGAATCTTATCGGTGAAGAGCGATATCTTTCAGGCCACCTTAGGATATAGGGAAAGTTAAAGCAACAGTGCTAATGCTATCAGTAAAGGCAGAGTATAGTAAAAGCGGAGAGCAGAAAGCATGACAGGGGCAGGGTTCATACGTGTGGCGCCAAGTTAGAATGTGTCGGCACCCCATTTCTACCGTGGTTGTCGTAAGAGGCGACAGAGGGCAATTCTACTGCGTAACATCTTCCGCAATAAAAGAGTGAGAGCCAAGCATTGCACGATTGTGTGGAGCTTGCATAAAAAGTCCAAGTCCGTCAAGGTAAAAGTCTTAAAACATTCAAAACTAATCACCAAATAATATTCTAAAATTAATAAATATAGATGGCATCACTGACATCACATCACATCATACTATCATGACATTGCCAGTTATTTTACTGTAAACAAATATAACTAGTTACTACTGGACATTGTTAGAATCCTTTATACTAAATGCTATTTTAAAAGAAGAAGAAGAAATATATGTTGAGGCGGCACCCCCCACCTCTCCTGTTGGTTCCCGCAGCAAGGACTAACTTGCTCGCGAAAGCACCTTTGACCCAAACTATCCGGCTAATTAATGCAGTTCACGAAAAAAC
>LQNK01003215.1:38726-67389 GCA_001586405.1 Phoebis sennae
ACACTGAAAAGAGGACCCGGTGTGGTCGTTTGGTAAAAAGGCCTGCTCGGTTTCTTGAATGGTCTGACTAATTATAAGTTATTTAAGGTAAAGGAGGAGATGTGTCATAAAGATGATTGATTATCTATGGCATTGTGACATTTGACAGTTGTTAAGAGCACATGGATCACGTTAATAAGTTCATAAGTTGTAAGACTGTTTTAATTACATTAAAAGATAATTATGTTCATTACATAGTTTCATTATTATTTCTGTTAAATTACACACACATTTAACTAAGAAAATGATTTGAATCAAATAAAAATAAAAGCATTGGAAAAAACTTTAGTAAATTAAAAAATACTTTAGTATGTTTGTATGTTTTAATTTCAAATAAATTCACTCACCAATTTATAAATAACATTCTGTATACACTTGAGCAGCCTCTTGGCCCCTTCCTCGGTCTCGTCTTGGATCAGATACTGGTCGTGCTCCACCGTCAGCACCAGGGAACGCGTGAACCTGGTGAAAGGAACATACTTATAAAGATGTAATATTTTTTTTTAACTTTGGGATGCCATGTACCCCTTTCAATTAAAATCTAGTCTAGTATATGATACAGATGTAATAATAAAGAAATGTATTGCACAAATACGAAGAAGGAACATAAAATAGAAGAAGGAACATAAAAAGAGAACTGTATCGGTGAAGAGCGATATCTTTCAGGCAACCTTAGGATATAGGAAAAATTTAATAATCGATACAATAGAAGTAGTGCGTAGCGTAGGAAACAAATAATCCGAATTCGTTTTATAAAAACATATTAATAATATAAAATGCATTTATAGATGGATGATTAAAGCTGGTATGTAGGTAGGTACTAGGTAAGTACTATAGTTTTTTACAGAAGGGACTTTCATAGTTCAGAAAATGTAGCAATTATGTTTTCAAAGAGTAAATAGGGAAGACAAATGTCTATTTAATAAACTAAGGTTGAATACAAAAGAAATAAAAATCTGTAGTTTGGCGTATCTGTCATGAAATTACAAAAATGTAGAATCAGGTATATAGCTGTCAGTGTAATTATACCGGGTATTCATCTATGCGGTCTTGAAAAAAAATAGGGAATATAAAGTAAGCTAAACTTACTAGCCTAAACTTTTCAAGACTGCATAAACACCGGTATAGCTTACAGTACAGATCTTTTGTGTTTAGTAGTATTTTTAATTAAAGTAGTGTTTACATAAATTTGTTTGTATGTATGTATTTACCGTCTAGTATGCATTTGTATGCACTGCACGACGTGCGCGTTGAGAAGTGGTAGCACCAGCTCGGCGCGCGGAGCTGTGGGGCTGGGCGGCGCGTTCAGAGGCTTGGGCATCTTCTGTCAATGAACGAACAGTAAAAATCAATACATATATTATTATCTATCTTGGATTACAACAGTTAGCGAACTGTCACTTTCAATAGTCACTTTGGGCTGCTGAAAACCAGCGCTGGGAATGAGCTTTCATCGCAGCATATAGCTGAGTCAGCTCCGTTTGACAACAGCCGCACAGTACGTTAAATCACTTTTTTATATTTTTGTTTTGTGTATCCATTTAGTTATAGTTTTTATTTTTTTTCTGTGTATTTTTTGTCCTAATGTGTGTGTTGCTGTGTGGTGTTTTGTCAATAAATGTATTTTTATTTTATTTTTATTTTTACATATTTAGTTATTAGTGAATACAACTTTACTTCTCAATTAAACAATGAAAAAATGGTGAGAGTTTGAAGAGTTGAACGTAACTATTAATATGCTAGCATTTTACGTTGAAGAAACATCTAAGCATTCTAATGAAAAATGAATGAGTACATATAAATTTTGATTCATCATTCGTCTTTAAATTTGAAATAGTGTAAGATACTTATCTGATTTCTCAATGCGCTCGGCCACAAAATTAAAAGAAAAACATTGGTAAGTTTGAATGAAGTTTAGGGAAAGTACACCGTATTAAAATAAATTAAAATTCAAACTGTAAGTTGAAGAACTAATTAATAATTAAAATAAAATGTACATTATAAAACATATTATTTAAACTGATAAATCACCATTTCAACAGTTAAAGAGAAAATTTCAATTTTATCATTTACTAGCTTTGCCCCGTGGTGTCACCCGCGTATATCTGTTTTCTCATTCCTGTGGGATTTCATTAAAATCCTTTTTTCACGGATGCCTACGTATATATAATATCTACCTGATTGGCAAATTTCAGTCCGATCCGTCCAGCGGTTTGGGCTGTGCGTTGATAGATCACTATGTCAGTCACACAACGCTCCGTCAATAGACTAACGGCCGTTTTCAATAATGTATCAAAGATTATGGATCGATTGTAATCTCAGATTAAATGACGTTTGATTGTCAAAAGTCATAACAAAGGCTATCCGTCGACAGCGTATTGAAATCAAAGTAAGTGCAAATAGATAGATTTGCCTGACTTTAGAAGCAAAACCATGGATAAATAGAATATTGAAATCGGCCGTAAAGAAGGAAGGTCTTATGATTTTAACAATTACTTTAACAGATACATCCATAGCAAATGAATCCTACCGTAGCGTAATAAGTTCTCTGGTCCTTATAAAACACGAGAGCCGTGGGGGTGAGGATCATGTAGCAGTCCGTCCAATTCTTCTTGCTCTTCTTGCCACCTTCGAAGAATTTCGTGCGTTTCACCGGCCCTTCGTATAACACTGTCGCCTGTAAGGTAAGTTTTATAGTTTTATTTATATGAAAGAAAGAAAGAAAAATTATTTCGACACACAATTCAGATACTTAAATAACAATAGCAAAGTCACACAATACACAAGAATACAATTTTAGGAAGATAAAATTCAATACAAGAGTAAAAAAACATTGATTTTGGTGTCTGTGTGGGGCTGTGCAAATGTGGGTGTCAAAATGGGACACCACTCAGGTTATCTGTGACTTACAAATGAGTATAAGCCATCAACACTGCATATTTGAATTTATAATATTAATGAAATTGAAAGTAAAAATGTTTTTCTTCAAATAAAAATATTTTGTACCACTTTCTGGCCCCATCTCCCTTGAAGCAACCCTTGGAAGCCCCTAATCCGACGAATTTTATAAAAAAAATAAAATATATGTAAAAGTATTATAATGAAAAAAAAATTAATAAAATCCTTTTATTTCAGACGACGAGAGTATAATAATAATCATTTCATAATACAAATTAATACATACTATAGTATTAAGCTTTCATACGTGATAAGCAAAAAACAAAATACAAAAACTAATAACATAGGTGTCATCGTTTTAACGGTTTTATTCTTTAGGTCATTTTATTTTTAATTATTTTTGTATTTTACCTCAATAGGAACATGCATCAGCCTCGGCGAGGAGACTGGCGGCCTGGGCTTCTGTTTCGGCGCCACCATGGACCTGGACTTCCTCTCCTTCTTGGGGAATCCTGCTCGTTCCCGCACCTCCACGTCCAGGCTGTCTCCAGAGGACGAGGGGGGGAGCTGCAGGTGGTTTGGCCTGCGGGCGTTGGCTAACAGGTTCTCCGTGGAACCACCTGGAAGTGTCGAGTTTTCAATTTATAATGACGTACTGGTTGGAATATTTTACTTGTTGTGAAAAAATATTTTGGTAGTTTTTTTTTATGTAAGCAGGCAAACGGAGTATGTGGTGCACCAGATGTTAAGTGACCGACCGCGACCATAAACATCTACGACAGCAAAGCGTCGCAGATGCCTTACTGGCTTGAAGGCGGGGGGGTGTAGAGCGAGGATTGGGAGAGGACTAGAACAGGATGGGAGAGGAATATAGAAGGGAATACAGGCCTCCAGGCCCTCGCTCACCAACGAAACACAGTGCAATACTACTTCACGCTGATCTTCACTTAACACCAGGTGAACCGCATGATCCGCTTGCCTGCTTTAGCATTTAAAATATGCCAAAGCAAGTAAGATAATTTGATCAATCTACCAATAAACTGATAACCTCATATTCTGATTCATACTATCTTGGCTAAACGGTTGGTCAGCCAGGCCCCCTATTCACTCGGACGTTGCTGTCAAAATTTGGGTGAATTTGTTCCGATTTTCCGGACTTTCCGATCGGAATCGCATTTGTGAATAGGAGCCCTGGTCTCCCGGAATTTCCTTCACCGCAATAATGTTAAGTTTTCTTTTCTTATAATAAATAATATCCTATTACAGTATGACACTTACCTAGTCGTTTGCTGACCCATAGTGGGGGGCTGTCGCTGTTTGCCTTGCTGAAACTCCTCTCTAACTCCAGACGGCTGCGTTCTGATGTTGGAGACCAGTTCCAGGACTTGGCTGGGACGTCCTTTAGACTCTCCTGTAACAAAAATACATTTAGTTACTATGAGAGTGTGTTAAATCACTACATAGTATAAAACAAAGTCGCTTTTTCTGTCATGTGTCATGTTGTATGTCCCTATGAACGCTCAAATCTTTAAAACTACGCAACGGATTTTGATGCGGTTTTTTTTAATAGATAGAGTAACTCATGAGGAAGGTTTTTATCAGCATTGCACCCGTGCGAAGCCGGGGCGGGTCGCTAGTATCGTATAATAATAAAAATCGGACAAGGCAAACAGGGTAACCGCTTGAAATTGATAGAACTAAAACGCAAAAAGCCTTAGTAGACCCATTAAGATCGGATGAACTCTAGGCAAAAGAGGGTAACCGCTTGAAACTAGTTAGAATTAAAAGGCAAAAAGCCTTAGTAGATAGTAGAACCGATGAAGATCGAATGAACACAAGGCAATAGAGAGTAACCTCTTGAAACTATAGAACCAAAAAAAGCCTTGGTATAGCCATTTGGAATGGATGTCAGTTATCAATAAACGTCTGTTAACAGGCAACATTAACAGAAATAAGGTGAAGAATTGACACCTCTTGAGAAGATTGCCCAGGACGGCACGCCTACCTTTATTAAAATAGAAATGGCCAAAGTCATAGAAAAGTGAAGTCTTGTGTCGAGTATTGGGGCATATTTACTCCTTCCATTGCGGGACGTATGTTAAAGAAAAAAAGAGTTATTAAAAGTACAAGTAACAAAGAGGAATATCATGTATAAGTATTTTTTTAATGTTAGTAAGTACAACGTCTTACAAACATTAAAAATGTGAAAGTATTGATGTTTGTGAGTCAAAAATATCGCAGCTGCTGAACTGTTATTGGATAAATTACCTACAAAAATTGGCTATTATCCGGATTATGATAGGATACGTTATATTGATCTATAGCCACCGAATTCAACGCGAGCGAAGCGGCGTTTTGAAGCTAGAAGGCCTCAGGATATGGTATCAAAGATGAATCGTTTAACTAATGTAGAATTATGTATAACTTTCGATTACCGATAAGATAAGCTCCAAATGATTTTTGTACGCATATTAGAATCCTTAACGCTAACCATAATGTACATAGAGTATTGTTTATGGTATATGTAACACGACAGTGTGACATAAAACACAATCATGTAATGTTATTTTCAATCACGATTACTTTAATGATCTTTTCCAGAACTAAGAAATAACTAGAGTAGTAATTGAACAATAGTGTCCAGTAGTCCTTATATTTTTAGTGATGTAAACTTTTCACAAAGTACTTATGAATAGAATAGAACAGAATAGAATAGAAAATTTTTATTTAACATAAATACAATAGTCATTTTTTAATTTACCACATAATTTACCACCGGTACGTACTGCTACTTTAGTCCCAAGTTTATCCCAAATAACATTATAAATCCGAGAGTCAGTCCATTTCTTGATGTTAAAGCAGGCAAGCATCAGGCTTGCCAAGTGGCTTGTTAAGTGACTGACCGCAGCCCATGAACATACAACATCGAAGTGTCGAGATACCTTGCAGGTTTGAAGGAGCGTACGGAGGACATATGCTGCTTTTTATCCGTACTTTTCCGTGGAATTAACGAAGCCACGGGCAATTACGTTTAAGAAAAAAGATAATATAAAATGTGTCGTTTATTTACAAGGTCAGTATGTAAATTAAGTTTTATCCTAACCAGACTTACAAAAACTACTGCACTAGTGTTACACAAACAGCCCTAAATCTTCATTCCTTTAAAGGGGGCAAAAACTGAACTCCGAAACGCCCCCCTCCTTTTTGGGGGGACTGGGGAAGGGGGATCTCCCCTAGATCAAGGTTAACGTGTAAACCTCGCATTAACATTCCATATATTCTCCCAATTCAGTTTTTAGAGAGGTAAATTGTCTGAAATACAATAAACAATTCCAAATATAGTAATTGATACGTCCCTACATTGTGGTTTTCGTGTCTCCACGTATGAAAACTATTAAAATTACAGAATTCAACTTTATTACAATGACATAAGATTGATATTACAGTAAACATTAAATGGATACAGCAATTTGATGTGCAGTTTTAATATATTTAGGTATTTTAAAACGATTATATCAATATTATAACAACTATTACTTTTCATATAAGACCCATTCTTGTTTAAATTTATTACAAAATGTACTAGAAATGTACGTTTTTTAATTTCAAAGGGGTATTTAAAATAAGTTGTTATCAAATAAATTAGTTCGTAGAACGAAATCTCTTATTGGAAGTTATCAAAGAGGGCGGAACAGTACAAATAAATAACTTAAGCATTATTTTCCTTATTATAATAACAATTTACATTGCATTAAATAATTGTTATTCAAGACACAATTTCCCGTTTATTTCCATATGTCATAAATAATCTATTTATTTCCTTCTATTATCTATGTTTAAAAAACTAACCTCTCGGAACCAGGTCTTCCCGCGTTTTAATTTGAACATGATCACTCAATCCATTTCACTGCACTACATATTGGCACTGAATTTAAAAGGAAAATTAAATTTATTGTTCAATATGACACACGGACATTTTAGTAGCGTGTTGAAGCATAATGATATGGAATAGTGTTGTAACGTGGTAATGTCGATGTTGTAACGAGTAATCGATGAATAACTGGCACGTTGTGTGGTAATTGTGATTTATTCGTTGTATTTTCCTGACACACAATAAGTGCGCGTTTGGTGTGTTGCTAGATGCAATGTGCGTGGAATGTGAATGAATGAATGAATATTTTAATACGTGGACAGCGTTGTGGGCTGCATCATTGTTATATTTTAAATGTAACAAAATTATGCTTGTCATAATTATGATGTAGCTGTTTGTTTTTATCCCATTTTTTGAAAAATAAAAAAATATATTCTTTTTTATACACACACCAAAGAAATTTACACATGATTACATACAGTATAAGGTATAATTGGCGGTCTTATGGCTTTAAAGCATCTCTTCCAGGCAAACATAATACTAAACAGACAAGTTAAATAAGAGAAGATTGTAGACGGTATAGAGCTAAAGAAATATAACATTATGTATATATGGTATATAGAAATAGAACACATTATACATAGATAAATAAAATATTATATAAATTGTTAAATAAGTAGATGTATATACAAAATTTTGGACTAATGTACAGCATGTTTGAAGCAGAAGCAATTAATAGGTGAAACCAGTTTTTTTTTTTATTCTAAAGCGATAAAAAATAACAAACAACAAATGAAAATTACGCCATGAGAGAACGCTCTATTTTAATTCTTAATTTTTATTTATGGATAAAATTTGACAACCACGACATGGCAATACTGGTTACACTTCATTATAATAAACAATTGCATTGCGTATCGGAACAATAACTTAAACTTGAACGTCAAATTGATTTAATTAATTCAATTTAATGAAGGATACATTAACATTCTTATACATTATTATATCAATATTTACAATTTAAAACAAACAGACATTAACATATCCACAAAGGCTATATATTACATAATGGCAATATGCTCCTTTTGTTAACGAATATTGCAATTTATAACGTTTTCTATAAGTTTTCTTAAATAATTTTATGATAATAATTTAATATTATAAGTATGGTAAGTATACCAATGCGATCTTAGCCCAACTTGTGCTTAGCTCTTACTCTTTTATTGCTAAAGATGTTATGCAGTAGAACTACTCTCTGTCGCCTCTTACGACACCCACGAGTAAATTATAAGTTTTTACCAATCTTCATTGATTGCATTAGCGGGGTATATAAACGTCTAACGTAAAGTGAAGGCCCGGTTATTTTTTTCAATCTTTTTACTTAGTATATTATTTTGAATAATATCGTATGTTTTAGCTCATCTTCCATCCGGTGTTTCGCAGACCGTTATTATTAGCACAAAAAGTACAAAATTTTCCCTATTTGTCGTCAATTATAGTTTTATCATCACAAAATTAATTAACTTTGTAGGTCTTATGGCCTTGGATGTTTGTTGTTTTTCAGAACACCTTTTTGCGTTATTGTAAATTAATATTTAAAAATAATTATTTTACCAATAAGTTGTAAAATGTTTTACCAACGCCATTTCTCACATTTACGTTTATTTTCCGTTGTCGTTAGATAAGAGGCAAAATGAAAATAGTTGATTAATTATTATAATAATTAAAAAAGATAAAAAATCAAGAACGCCATCTTTTTTTTTGTCTTTCATACTTAGAGGCGTGCTATGCAGATTTTAATGTGATGTTACCATCAGTTTCACACGACTATCTTTTCAATCCATGTGGTATTCATATTCAATAAATATTAGCACACATACCGGTGGGGGCTACAGTTCTACTTCTGCCACTTCACACCTGTCACCTGTGGCGTGCGGACGTACCCATTGAGCTGTGTGCCTACTTATTTGAGTCTTCTATTTAATGCTCAACAACCATAGGACATAACAATCCAAATAAAGTTATACAAACCGTTGTTTACTCTACCATTCTGTTTCTTATTGTGGTGTGTCTTAGATAAATGAAGTATTTGTCGATAGTTTCGATTACATTATCGACATCGAGCACATCCCTATCGACTTATCAGCGGTCGATTCGCTGTTAGGAAACGTTGGCTCTTATCTATGCCTCATGTGCGCTGATTGCCGCCGATTCAATGAAAGCATTGCAATTATTGTGATTTAATTCAATATTTATCGATACTTTGTTGTACGCAGAAGCGTCGCCTCCCCACTATTTATGGGATCTAGCCTAATTTGCTAGTATCCTATCGGTGTGAGCAAATTCATTAATATCCTTTCACATGATTGTCAGTCATATAAACAAACATGTTGAGGCGTCACGTGACGTCACAATTCCTAAATTAATTAATCATATATTACACCACTTCCAACATCAATTCTCGGGAACTTTTCGTTGGAGGACTAATAGCAGCCTCCAAAAAGTAATCTTTAATTATATTGGAAGATTTTTCTATATTAAAACACCGTTGCCGAATATTAAATTCGCTTTTATTTAGACGTTATTGTATTATTTATATTAATTTCAATATTTTATTATTTAGTTCTGGAAATCTATGGAGAGCTATGTTCAACAGTGGACGTCGTGTGGCTGAGATGACGACAATAATTTAGTTGAATATCTACCAAAATTTATACATCGCAGAACAGCAAAACGAAGCGAAAATATTTAAATGCAGTTTTCATTCATTTCAAAAATTAATGAATGTTTTCTTTGAATAAAATGTTCTATCTACAATGAATGAAATAAGTATATACAGTACTTTCCCTTTTTGTGGTATTTCAAAATGCCACACTGTATAGTTGCATTACAAAAAAATAAATATTCTGGGACATTTAACACTACGCCAGCTAATCCCAAATTAAGCAAAGCTTGTAGGAAACTGGATGACTGATAGACATACTTAAACATACTATTTTGTAAATACATACATACTAGATAAAGGAGCATCTAGACTGAAAATTGAAATGTTCCGCACATAATAATTTTCTACTCGAGGGAATCGAACCAAGGACCTCCGGCGCATAGACTATTGTCATATCCACTGCGCCAATCAGGCCGTCATATAGTGCATCTTCATTTGTTTCCTTCCTACTACCATGTCTGCAGTAACCTCAAGTGGAGAGTGGGGAGTGACTAATAGACTTGTACAAGTTTCATATTAGACGAGAGATCGTAGGCTGGTTGGGGTTAATATTATAATTTTTATTGTTTATGTTATAGCAGGCAAGCGGGGCATGCGATTCACCTGATGTTAAGTGATGTTAAAATAAATATATATGGTTTAATATGGACTAATACCATAGAAGAAGGGCACGTGCCTCCATGCACCATCCTACGATATTTTTTTCGAATAAAAAGGGTTTATTATTATAAAAAAATATTTAATTTCCAATAAATAAAAAATGTTAAATGACTTGAAATAATTGTTATACAAAAACTTGACCTGGAGAGCGAGGGAATTTTCTCTAAATAAGACTGAGGGACTGAGAGTAAGGGCATTCAAAAATTAAGGGTAACTAACTATACCGAAAGTATAAGGTTAAAATTTTGCATAATAAGATACGAAAATTAGAACAACAAAAATAGACTGATGAACATAGTCAAAGAGTAACTTAAGATAATCGATGTATTGTTACTTATTAATTACAATAATAATTAAACGTTACAATAACGTTTGCGGTAAAGGTAAAACGGGTGCAAAATACTCTAATCGGCATTGAGTCACGACCGTCTTATCTATTCAAATGGTTATTGAGAACGTACGTGATGAATGCAAACACTATCCGATATTTATTTAACGTTATATTGTATTTCACTTTAAATTATATATTGTATATTTTAAAAACCAGTGAAGCCGACTAATTTTGTTCTAATTGATGTCTGTCTGTGCACATGTCTCAAAAATGCAGACATCCTGAATAATTGGATAGTACATTATATACACAATTTTTCATTATGTAAAAGTGTGACGTCACAAATGAAAGATAGTTATGGACATAGTGCACATAGATACGCGCTTGATGAATAATTTATCTATTACTTTGATTTTTAATAAATAAATTATTATGACAGTTATTATAGTCGTTATCCAAGGCTTTAGATAAAAGCAAACAAATTAAGTTCAGGCAAGTACGTTTAATGTTCCTATTTTGTAGCGTATGTTGGGAATAAAGAGGTTTGACCGAACTAGAAACTAGGTTACCAGGATAATACTAAGGTACAGGACGTAAGAAAAAACATAAGAGAGCTGAAATGGGGTTGGGCGGGAAATATCATCAGAGAAAACGAAAAATGGTCCAAAAGAGTATCGGAGTGGTATCACAGGAATGGGAAAAGAAGTCAGGAAAGACCTCGTCAATCCTGGGAAGACGAATTAAGGAAATTTGGTGGAGGACTCTGGCGCCCAGTGGCTAAAAACCATAATGAATGAATGGCAGAAGTTGGGTGAGGCCTTTACCAACTAACAATCAGACGGCGAAACAATAGATATAATATATATACGCAATAACCGTACGTTTAGTCTTCCAACCTATCGCACAAAAAGAGCATATTTTAATCCGTTGAATAGAGTGTGCTCAAATTATAGCAAGTTGTGTGAAATCTTGCCCAAAATTGACATTATTGGCACTAGCACTAGTAATTTTCGAAAAACTATTTTTAACAATTCTTTGAAATTGGCAAAATCCTCCAATAATATCGTCCAATAAGAAGTAAACCATTTTTTATTATTATTTATATTTGTATGTTGAAAATATATAACTTGTCTAAAAATAAGTTCTATCTGTAAGTTGTTATAAAAATGCTACTCTGTCGACATATATAAAGCAAAAACAATGTACCTAACTGTAGATATACTGCTTACAATATGTGTTTCATTATATTGTTATTTGTGTTTATGTTGCTAATAAAATAAAATAAAATAAAAAAAATAAAAATATAGTTTATTTTTTTTAAGAAAACATATATTTTAAATGTCTGAATAAAGGGCTTTAACAGAAACAAAGACGCTTCCGAGTTCAGGCAAGACGCGGTCAGACTCCTGATAGTCGTCTTATTTCAGAGGACATTTAAAGCTGTATCTGCATTTTTTATGCAATAATTTTTATATTAAGTGCAAATAATTTCAAACAGATTTTTCCAAACAGTTGTGAATATTTCCATATTTTATGTCCATTACGTTCTAATCTAAAAAAGATAGGAATAATGACTAGACTCGCATTACACCAGCAGTATACAACATTAATCACCTGAAAAGTTGGCGGTTATTAAAGACTGAAACGATCTTAAATTAACACGACTGACAAAATAGTACACACATTAATTTCAATGAACGACTCTCACATTAAAATTCTTCGATCCATTCAGTTCGCCGGATGCGTGGCCGCCATCTTGAAAGCGCACATTGTAGTCGCAAATAATTAAGTCATTTACACACGGTTTTGGCGCGAAAATTTGACTCACGTCTATGGTTTGCAAATGGCGTCTTTGTGTCGATTGGACGGTGATGGAGGCACGTAGACTTGGGTTTTCGTAAGTACTAAATTTAATTGAATTAATCTTCCTAAGGTCCCGCGAAACAGGCATTGCCTAGTGCGGGAACCATTGCCAATTAATTTAAGTAACCTACGATAACTTTAAAAGGACATCTCTCTTCCCTTTTTTGTATGAAAAGATGAAAAATTAATGAAACGTTTGTCTTTTTGGAGTAATAAAGATTTTATTTATTATTTATTTTTTATTATTTGAGGTAAACTAGATAAGAACTTATAAATTGAATGTAGGAAAGGCGATCGAAATTTTAAGAATTCTGAATAGCCCTAGAACTGAATACAGAAACTAAACCAACTTGAAAGGGACCATAGACTTCAAACCTTGAACTAGGTAAATAAAAATAAAGCATTTTTTATATGAGTACTCTGGAAGTACCTGTCAATAGTTTAACAGAATGGTAGAATTACGACGAACTCTTACTTAATTACAAAATATAAAATTAATTCTCTACTTATTCCTTCCCTTTCTTTAATTTGTGGATGTAGCATTGGTCTATTGCTCCGGAGAGTGTGGATTCGATCCCCACGAGCAGAATTTTTTTTTTTTGCATACAAACTTTGCTTAGTTTGGGACTAGATGGCGTAGTATTAAATATCCCAGAATATTTATTTATCAATGAATAAAACCATTATTCTCTCTATTAACAAATTCAAAGTCAAAACTATATTTTCCAAATTGGCTTTCGAGGCGCTTTTAGAACGTCATATACATTTACATAATTATTTATTTTTTATTTACCACCGATTCGGAAATCTCTACCGAGAAGAACCGGCAACAGCCTGCTAACGGCCGTTTTCAATATTCTATCTATCCCTTGTTTTGCGTACTAAAGTCAGACAAATCTATTTGCACTTACTTTGATTTCAATATCCTAACGATGGATACATTTGACTTTTGTCTATCTACTGTCATATAATCTGACATAACAATCTATCCATAAACATAATACATTATTGAAAATGACCGTAAACCTACCTCAGGATAGTTGATCCGTTGGTTGCGCTGGGGCGGGCGGTACTGCGTTATGCGTGGGATGACGAGGGGCGGCCGGCGCTCTCGAGTGTACACCTCGCATTCTTCTGGAGTTATCCACTGCAACAATTGATAAACTTCAATAAACAACCTAGAATGTTCTTTCAGGCTAAGGTCTAAGAGGCTAAGGTATAAGTCTAACACCCGTATTCTAAGAAGTTACCTTATTTTACTTCCACTCAAGTCAAAAATGACGTTTGACAAGTTTCAATCGATAATTCATGATTGAAGTAACATAAAGATATGATATTTTGGTGGTTGGTGTTATTTTTCGTCTCCGAAATTTTCTTAACGTGAGTGGACGTGAGTTAGTAGAGTTTTTTCCGACACAAAATATAAATTTTTGTTGACAGAGATTGAGTGACGTCGAGGAATGCTCGAGATACGTATTAGAATACGGGTGTAAGACTGCGAAGGTCTCGACTCTCCGAGATTGTTTTTCTTTATTTTTTTTTATGGTAGAGCAAAGGAGCATGTGGTTCACCTGATGTTAAGTGATCACCGCCAATAAACATCTTAAACACCGGGAGTATCACAGGTGCTAAAACTTGTATTTTGTTGAACGATGTTACTCGGAAAAATGATTTCCATTTTGTGCGATATTTCTAAATTTAAATGCAGCCGTTTTTATAACGTTATTTAAATAAACCTTGATGAACCTTTAAATTGGGATATCGTTTGTGAAAATGAGCAGAAGCCTAAATTATGTGGGTCATGTTCATAAATAACGTATCCTTTTTCATTGACGCTAAAACACGAACAAAGTATTTAAAAACAAAATTAAATATTCTCATTAATTTATACACATAAAACAAATTAAAATTATTAAGTACAAAAATGAAACACTATTATTATACAAGCTGATCCGCTCTATAGAGTGTGTGTCATATATTATTTTCTATTTTGATTTTCTATATATTACCGATTTTACTCGAGCTTTCGAATGGTGAAAAATTTTTTAAAACCGGTCCAGTTGTTTTTAAGCCAATTACAACCAATTTTTATATTATTAGTGTACATAATATTTATGTTTAAAAGCGTAATTGACAATAATGAATCTTTATTTCACACAGGCAACACATTCCTTGCATAATCTGTTCTACAATTGGCGCGTGAATTCAAAATTCGAACAGAACTACATGTGCCCGGCGCCTGTAACCCGAGGAGTCTGCAGGAAGTCAATTTGCGATGCAACGCTACACCTCCGTGAATGATAGCTTGTGCGCGGATAATGTTACCATATTTCCGCATATTTGTTACTGATTTTAGATCGTACTGGATTGTTATCCTTACAAATAAATGTATGTATCTTTATCAGAAGTAGTTACTTCTGAACTGATTTTTTCATCAGTCTAGTATAAAAATAAATTAGATGAACTAATATCGCAATTATTGTTGAAGATTTCCGTAAAACGTATGTTACCACTTACCAGATGGCGGTTAAACGTATGTTACCGTGTCCAATAATTTTACTTTGCTATCCCGAATTGAAAATTACTAGTTTTTTTTCACATAGTTATGATACTACGGCTGTTCGTGAAATGGAAATGTGATGATGATGATGAATGCTTGAATAGCGCATACGTAAGTTGTATGAAAAACATATTGTTTAATTTATGCTGTTAGTAGGCCAGAAACAAAAAATATGTATTGGCGTATTTCATGAATCGAAGATAACTTGATATTCCACACTTATTTTCCTAATATTTATCCTCAAATTAATAAATCTACTAATATAAATGTGAAAGTTTGAATGTTTGGATGTCAATTACTACGATATTTAATTCAAAGTCAAAGTCAAAAGGCACTTTTAGAACGTCATATTTACATTGACCTATTTACCATTTTTTCATTAACCACCGATTTGGAAGATGTCTTTACCTAGAAGAAATGCAAATTCATATATTAAAATTGACGTGATTTATGTATATTGTTTGTAAATGTGTTGATTGGTGTTATTTCCTGTGTAGTTGTAATTGTGTGTGTCACAATAAATGTTTTTTTTTCTTTCTTTCTTTCAAATGTTCTATAGTGTTATATAGTCTGTCTAGTGTTCTATTATATAGTTCTATAGTCCAACTGTGTTGGGAAATTAGATGTAAGAAACTTTACATAATAAGTCCTATACTTTGTATTTCTCAACACAATAAAGTGTATAAATAAATAAATGAATGAATGAATGAATGAATGAATAAATTTAGTCGCCGAATTTTCCCGAGCAAAGCCGAATCAAACGCTAGTATAATCCATACCTACATACATAATATCCTACCATACATATGAATAGTCATACGTACTACAATAAATATATCCGTGACTGGGGTCTCAATAGTAATGACAATATAATTCCGGTCGCCGTATACCGTCTGCGTACTGAGTGGCCAGTTCCGGGTCTGTGGTCCAATATATGCAAATTTGACCTTTGTAATTATTGTATATAAGGTCGTAATTGGTGTTATTAAAATCTTAATTTTGGTTTACGTATTTAGTAGTAAGTTCCGTTAATATGAATACATACTTTAATTGCGTTATAATTAGATATATTAAACAAAAGCAGACGTCTGGTTTAAAGTTGAAAAAAAGGAAAGGCTTAGGAAAGTCTTCAATATCCTACTAAGCCTACTATTCTACTTTAATCGTACTAATATAAAAAACTAGCAGTGTCCCGCGGTTACACCTGCGTCACTTCTGATTCCGTGGCAACTCCGGGATTAACGTACTATATATGTTATTCTGATCTCTTACCTACATATATCTATATCTTGGTATACATATACCAAGTTTCATCATAATCGGTTCATAAGTTTTTGCGTGAAAAAGTAACAAACACACATACATACTCACGACCTTTCGTATTTTTAAAATTAGTAGGACTAGTAAGATGTGAAAGTTCAGATGTTGGTGTCAATCATAGTTAATTTTAATAACAACGCGAGCTTTGGGCGGTGATCACTTCCCATCAGGTGACCCGCCCGCTCGTTTGAATGAATGAATGAATAAATATAACTTTATTGCACACATTACAACAATACAATAAGAATAGAAATACATATATGCAATAGGCGGCCTTATCGCTAAAGAGCGTCTTCCAGGCTACCTAACGTAGAGTAAAAAGAATTAACAAGAAATAAAAAATAAAGAAAACTATTACACCGTTCTCACCCGTCACTGCCTGCACAAACACTCGTGTAATGAGTGAATCACGATGTCGTGACTGATCAATCTCCTTGACATCGATACGGAGTGCCCCCGGATTTGAAGGAAACAAAAGAATATTTTTACTTCTGTTTATTTGTAAACTAGCAGCGCCCCAGGGCTTCACTCCCGTGGAAATATCGGGATGATATACATTAAATAGCCTATAGCCTTCCTCGATAAATGGTCTATCTAACACTAAAAAAATTTTCAAATCGGACCAGTAGTTCCCGAGATTAGCGCGTTCAAACAAACTCTTCACCTTTAAAACATTAGTATAGACTTACCAAGAAGCAATCAAAGAATATAGTCGGGTATGTCATCCTGTCTTACATTGTTCGATCAATACATCGAGATAAGTCACAACACAACAATGGCGTCCGTAAACGTACGTCTGTATTCAAATTATTCGTTTCTTTTGCTCTTGCAGTGCATAGAAAAGAAATATATTTCACTAGCCATGTAAAACTACAACTTTTGTTGCATTATTGACACTATATTTTGCTGTATTTACTTATTCTTGTGTTTGTTTTAACGCGAGTACTTTCCATGTTAAATAAAATACTTTAAAAGGATTTAAAACGTGGTTTATTATACATTATCTTACATTATTAACCCGACGTTTCGAGCACTTTACAGCGAGCGTGGTCACGGGTAATGTAATGTAAAATAATTAAACCGCGTTTAAAATCCTTTAAAACGTATTTTATTTAATACTAGCTGATCCGCGCGGCTTCGCTCCCGTAGCACAATGTTGTATATGTATCATATAAAATATAGCCTATACGGATTCGGAAGAATCCCTCTAAGTAACCATTACTTACTAAAAGAAATTTCAATACAAACATACAAAAATACAAAGGTTTCCCCTTTATAATATTAGTATAGATGTGTTTACTTATTAAGTTATTTAGTTATTACTAGCTTTCCGCCCGCGGCTTCGCCCGCGTGGACTACAAATTTCTGTACTTTGTGGATTTTCGAAGTAGAGATGGTATGACATTTTTTAAGATTTAGAAACGTACGTTTGTAAAAACATATCTCGTAAAAGGTTTAAGTTCGAGGTATATCCGACATTAAATATAACAAAAATGTCACTGTTCAGTTTTATATAATTCTAATAATTCTATTTTATTTTTTTTTGCAAAATATTGACATTTTGGAAATCTGTCGTGTACTCTCGGAATAAAAGAGTTGATGTTTCCATGGATTTAATATAACACATATTTGCTTATGGACGCAAATAATATTTTCTGCATGTTGGTTAGTCTTTGTTGTGATTAGCCGCCATGATCGTAATCTACTTTCGAGATCAAGAGAAGGCTACATTTATCAATAAAAAGTGCTTTAAATAACACTAAAAATATTAAATTTAATATACCTACGCGCATTGATGATATGTTTTGATGAATCACTTTGAACCCGCATATCTTTTTTATTTGTTAACCGATTTGAATGAAATAAACACTAAAACCTCCGGGGGGATAGCCGTAATACATAATCGAAAACCGTATTTTAATCGGTTAAGCCGTTTCGAAGTTGACTGCGTACAAACGCCCGACAAACAGACAAACAGACAAAAATTCTAAAAATCATTGTTTCGAGTTTCGAATCATAAATGAAACACGAAACACTATTTTTTTCTTGAAAATATTAAATGTACAGACACGGCTAGTCTACGATTCTACGATTTTATTATATGTATAGATAGTATGTAAATCTATTTCTGCTATAAGTTAGTAGGGATTTATAGATTAAAGGTTTGAGTGTCCAATAAAACAGTATCCTCTTTCAAGCTGCCTTCGTGTTAGTCTCGATTTAAAATTAAAATATTTTCCTGTTTTGTTACGCGCTATTACGCACTATGGCAATTAGCATAGGAATCTGTTTTCCATTATTTTACATATAATTGATACGGAAATTGCCACCTTCCTGGAGATAAACAGTGACAGGGAAAGTCGGAGAAATATATATGTATTTAATAAAATATTATGTTGTAATTTTAAACGGCTAATCTGTGTAAATTATTTTGAGTAAGTTTTTATGTTTATCCCGAATAATATTATAAATGTAAAATTTATAATATTATTATTTAATTTATAATATTATACTAATTTGTGTGGTACTGTGTGGTGTTTTGTTAGTAAATGTATTTTTATTTTTATTTTATTTAGATCATAAACTAGCTGTCTATTGGCATTATCTTTTTTTGTTTTAACGCGAGTACTTTCCATATTAAATAAAATACTTTTTAAAGGATTTTAAACGCGGTTTATTATAATTCTTTAAAAGTTATCCCGGAGTTGAGAGCTTAAGTTTTTCAACCGAAGAATTTTTTTAACTTTTCCTAAAATATTTTTCAGACTGTTCCAATGTATTCCGAAATTGCGTGTCGGTAAACGGTGCCCATGTGTGCCATGCTCAAACATTGTATGTGGAGTTTGACTTGTGCCTATCTATGTTATCGTATCAATTGGCAGTTGGTCTTAATTTATCAGTTGAATCATTTGACCCCAAAGTCAACGTGAATGAACCATTCATGTACATCCGTCTCTCTCTGTTGAGTGGTATTGGGTGGTGTGCGAAAGAGACGGATATGGGCACAATTAGACGTAATTAGTGACAATAAATTAATCGAGGAAATGGCCGTAATATTGCGATTTTCACTTTCTATTGCGTCCTATCCCAACAGTTATATATATTTATACTCGTTACAGTTCTTTTTATATACTTGCACAAATGGTCGAGTCATTTTATCGTAAACCTCGGAATGAGAGGTAAAAAACTAAATATTAAAAAAAAAAATCTAAAAGCTGACTCAAAAGTCTCATATAATGTCGTGTCTGCATCGGAAGTCGATATCAAGTTATAAAAAATAGTTTTTCACGATTATCTTAAATTCTATTGCTGCAATGATGTTATTGTTCTATTATAAAAATTGTAGATCATGAAATTTAGGATGAATGTGAATATCTGTGAATATTACGTTCAATTTTGAATAATTTGTATTATTTATCAGTTAATTTAATATACTTCACAATATTTTTCACGAAGCAGGTAAGTATTATTAAATTAATATATTGCAAAATATATGTGGATTGTAAAATGATGAACATTGTAATTTTCTACTGTGTGGATGTTAATATATCTATAGTATGTATGTATTTACAAAAAAATACTTGTATAATCTATCAGTTATCTAGTTTCCATAGTACTTAGTTTGGGACTAGATGACATATGCTTAGTTTGGGACTAGATGGCGTAGTGTTAAATGTCCAGGAATATTTATTATTATTATACTACTAGCTTTCCGCCCGCGACTTCGCTCGCGTGGACCCGGCAATTCGATTTTTCTCGGCGTAAAAACCATGCTTGAACTTCAACGAATTTAAAAAAAGAATAGTCCAAATTGGTCCAGTCGTTGTTGAGTTATGCGCTTACCAACACATTTTGCCATTCATTTTTATATATAAGAAAGAAGATTAGTAGGATGTGACTGCGGATCAGCTTGTCATATACCATTATACACGTCATAACTACGTTAGTCATTCTCCCGCCGAATTTGTGAATGACCTTTCAAGTCGCCCACTCTTCACCAATATGGAGAAATTAATTATCTGTGGATGATTGAAGGAATTTCTGATTACTCATCGTATAATAGATGAATAGTCTGTGACTGGCAGACAGTGCATATGCTAAACTTGAAATAAGTATTAATTTTAGTGTTTAGTTTTTATGGGCCGTAGTTTTAAGTTATTTAAGATCTAATAACTGTAACTACATGACGCCTGATATCAATAAATAAATAAACTTATAAATCTTCACTAATATTATACAGAGAAAACTTTGTTTGTCTTTGTAATGAATAGGCTCCAAATCTATTGTACCGATTTGGATGAAATTTTCTACAGAGATTCTTTGAAAACCTTGAAAGGACGTAGGGTATTTTAAAATGTTCATCACATCATAAATTTTGTTCAAACGTCAAAAATCGTGTAACCACTATATAATTTTAGAAATATGTGCACGGAGATTGAAATTCTGGATATACTTATGTACATATTTAGCTCTTTCAGATGCAAATCCATTCACACATCACTAATAACCAACTTTCTCAATTAGTAACGTAAAACGAAACGTAAATTCCAAATATTAGTTCAATTATCTAACAGATAACGGCTACAGTGAGTCAGTTGTTTGATTGTTTACGTGACGGTGCAATAACCTATTTCGATGACCTTACTACTATTTGAACTAGAATCGGTTTATTCACTATATCCCGTAGCATAAAGTTATATATATAACATATAAAATATATATAATGTAGCTTTCGAATGGTGAAATAATTTTTAAATCGCTCCAGCAGTTTTGAGCCTCTTAATTACAAACAAAGCTTTTCTCTTTATAATATTAGTGTAGATTAGCAGGGATACGTATATATCAAATAAGTTATACAATTATAAAAATCAGAAACGTAAAATTTCGCGAAAACATATGCCATTAAAAATACGCGCTTGTTGGCACCAAATTGGATGAATGAATAAATGAAAAATTATTTACTGGACATAAATTTCTTATACCTCTGTACAGAGGGCGGCCTTATCGCTGGGAGCGATCTCTGTCAGGCAACCTTATATTCTAAGATACATTTATATTAGATGTTAGAACAAAATATACTAAATATAATATATAATTTTATCAAGTATAAATAAATAGTTAAATAAATATATATTATACTATTATTAATTGTTTTCCTATACTCATAAAAATCGAAATAGTAATTCGAGTTCCGCTAGTAATTTCATACATACAGGAAGTTCTATTTTTACAACGCAAGCATATGACGGCGTTTAAGATAATATTTATGAAATCGTCTATAGACTTACTCTCCATTTTTGTGTGGTGATAAAATTTTTACGATTAAATATAGCGATCGGAATTTGATGATACGTTATTTATGCAAACTTAAAATAGATTTAGTTAATAAGCTAATTTACGACGTTTTTTACAATGAAGCGATAGAATGAAATAAATTAGAAATAATTTTTGATATTTCAAACATAAAATCCAAATACATCAATCTTAAATTAAAATATTCGATCTTTATAATATTAAAAAGTCAAATAATTATAAAAGTAGTAGCGCAAGTGTGTTGCAATGTAAATATTTATACAAAAGGACAATAACCTTCCATGAAAAAAATTCGCGCCTAAACATTTGACACGTCAAAATGACATTTCGTTTTTTTTATAACGCACATTCAGGTCAATGGAGTTCCATACAATTGGGCACTCAATAAAATCGATAGTGTTGTGGTGTAATAATAGACCAATAAAACTAACCCAGATCCGTGAGTTTATGTTGTTTTTACGATGTATTCGCTTGATGCATTGAAATATATATTAGATTACTATTGGTGGTCTACGGATGGTAAGTGTTATTTTTACGCTTATTTATGTAAACAGGATGGATCCCCTTGTTTGAGGTTCTGGTAACAAAGTGAAATATTTAAAGCAATAGTGTATTTTTAAAATAGAATTATGAGTTTAAAAGTAATATTATAAATAGGTGCTTTATGGTTAAGAATGGATATCATTGAAAACTTGTATGTAATGATGTGTTGACGAAGTCTTTTACACGTTAAGCTACAATTATTTAAGCATTATTCAAAATAAGCAGGTACTTCATTCAAATTAATCAAATTCAAATTGTTTATTTTTCCAAACTGGCTTTTCTCTCTTTTAAAACGTCGCATACATATTTTATTTTTTAATTACTATCAATTCGGAAGGCAACCTCTACTGAGAAGAACTGGCAATAAATTTTTACTAATACAAAAACCCACTCTATCATAGGTTACATCTTACTCACAAAGGATTTAACCACTGATCGTGACAATTTGTATTTGTAGTAAAGATTTTAAAACTATATGCCTAATCCCAAAATCTTGAAATAACAGAATGTCGATACAACTCTTGATACATTATCATACAAAGAAACGCATGTCTATGGTCTTCATAAGCTATGTCTAGTCAAACTATTCCTATATCTATGGTTTCCCGTGCCTCGAAAAGGACGTTAAGCCGTCGGTCCTGCGCCTGATCTTTCTCCGGTTGTCGGTCTGCCGTCCCATCGGGTTACGAGAGTAAAGGAATAGAGTGTGCTTGTGAACTTTAATATCTCCCAGCTGGCTAGTCTCTGCTGAGATTTGCCACCATGACCGAAATCGGTCAGGGGAGCTATTAAAGTCAAAGTCAAAGTCAAAAGATTTATTTTCCAAATTGGCCTCTCTCGAGGCGCTTTTAGAACGTCATATACATTAACAATTAACATTAACAAAATCAATATTTTTTTATTTATCAACGATGGCTGTCTTTACCGATCTATGGTTTTGATTATTATCTATAGTTTACTAATATGTAGTTGAAGTGCAATTGCGTATTAAAATTAACAATTATAATTCAATACCAAGTACCAGGCACGCAGAAACAGCGAGTGGTTGCATTGTATAATCAGGTGTGATTCAACAGTAACAACATCACCTTTTATGGTGCAGTAGGCGTCGATGCGTCTAACGTCAGCGCATTATCTGACATATTTGCAATTGTTGAGTAACAAAGAATTAAAAGTATAGAGCTATTCGTACTAAATTTATATTTCTCTTGCCAGCAAAGATGATAAACAAATATTGAAGGGCATTTAACAATACGCTATCTAGTCCTAAACTAAGCAAAGCTTGTATTATGAAAACTTGATAACTGATAGACATTCCAAAACATACTATACTATAAATAAATTAACAGCTAGACAGTAGAAAATTACAATGTTCATCCACAATAATTTTCTACTCGTGGGGATCGAACTCACACCCTTCAGCGCAATAGACCATTGTCATATGGAATCAGGTCGTCGACAATATATTAATTTAAGGAGGCATGCAATTCCTTTGCTTGGTTATTCATAAAAAAAAATAAATATAAAAAATTAAAAAAAAAAACAAATCTTTTTATCGATTTATTGTCTTTCAGACTGATTCACGTTGAGAGTATTCGCGTATTATGGACTTATTTGTTATAGATTATAATGTTTACATTGCCATATGCGATAATGAAGTGAAAATAAAGATTCTCGGAACTAATCAGCGAATCGTTGCATCTGGTTCCCAAATGTTAAGGGTGTCAGCGAAAAATCGGATTATAGATATATTTTGAGTTTTAATTAACTAAATCTTGTGCATTGAATGCAATATTATATACCTCGTGATAGCCCTAAAATGACAGTCAACATGAGTAATTAAGGAAATAGAAATATAAACAAAAACTTTAAGGAAAAGAGGAAACTTAAGCGATTTATTAATACTTTAAGGAAAGATGTTCTAAATCTTAATAAAAATAAGGTTTATTATATTAATAAGCTTTTTTACGTTATAACAGCTTCCAACGTTCAATAGATAATATAATTTCAGTAAAAAAGAAACAAAAACTGAAGTGAAACCCAAAAAAATCTTGGGGCAATTCAATAAATTTAGCCCTTCAATACTATAATGCAATTGAATATTTAGCAATTTGTTACAATAGTGAAATTATCGCTAAATATTCAATAATTATGGTATTAAATAAGATCTTAAAAAATTCAATGAATATCCGACTGTATTTAATATAGATATAAGATCTATATTACTAATAATAACAAGAGGCAATTGGAGATCGTTTATCTAATGAGTCAAGGATAAAAACCCAATCTTAGGGAAAATCAACGTGTCACAGGGGAATACCAATCTATTTATATATTGTTCTAATTAAACATCAGATCTTATTAAAGACAATTAAAGAATATGACATACTAGCTATGCCTCGCGGTTTCACCTGCGTATATCACGCGTTCCCGTGAGCTTTCCGGGACACAAAGCTATTCTATGTTCTTTTTCGGGTTTCAAACAATTTCATCCAAATCGGTTCAGTGGTTGAGGTGTGAAGAAGAGACAGACATCCGGACAGAGTTACTTTCGCATTTAAAATATTAGTGCGGATTAAAATTTACGTGAATATTACCATTTATTCCTATATTATATTTAGATGTGTTTGAGAGATTGTAACTCGAAAAAGTTTGACCGATATTAAGGATATCTGGCATAAATGTAGTTCATAACCTGGATTAACTGAGTTCATAGAAAATATGATATGTTCTTTAAGTCAAAAAGTAGAGGTTGATATTTTTTCGTAAATTGAATAAACGTAATGGACAAAACTCATACAAAAATTAAAAAAAAAAAATATTTTAACATCGTTAACTATGCTAGATGTACTGTATCTTTTCCCTTAATCTGTTGTTAGCTTTGGTGTGAAATAAAGCATTTATTCATTCATTCATTCATATGCTTTCCTCAGTTAGCTATTTCCTTACTTCCTCATTTATAAAAGTAAGTTATTCACTATTTTATTTAAATTTATTGATAAAATAACAAAAATGCGTCATTAAACACAGTTTTGAACAGGATTCACTTCCTCGGCGCTACATTTTTTAATAAAACTCATTAATAAGAATTCTAGCGGAATAGATAACAAGTGTGTGTCACGATTATGACGTATTTCTGATAAATGGGATTCTGAGCAAAGTTCAATGACAATATATAACGTCATTGTTGAACAGATTGCATTTTCATTATTTTATGAGATTATAGTTTTTTTTAATTTGTTTTAACGAGAGTACTTTCCCTTTTGAGTATAAAAAATTAAAGTATTTTTATTCACTATGAGATTATGTTTAATTTTATATTATTCTCTCATTTTGAATAATATATATTTTATGTTATTGCAGGCAAGCGGAGCAGGCTTTTTTATTGCTGATGTTATGCAGCAGAATTACCCTCTGTCGCCTCTTAACTTATTAAAAATCTACTGATACAATGAAAAATAAGAAAAGAAAGAAAAAACACTTATGAACCACCCATACCATGAACACCAAGTGTGCTACCTATTGTAGAAAAAGTACCTTAAAGGTGACAGCCCAAACTGGAAGGATCTGGCTAATTCGGCATGCAGGTAGATATTATGATGTAGGCATCACTACATAGTATAAAACAAAGTCGCTTTTTCTGTCATGTGTCATGTTGTATGTCCCTATGAACGCTCAAATCTTTAAAACTACGCAACGGATTTTGATGCGGTTTTTTTTAATAGATAGAGTAACTCATGAGGAAGGTTTTTATCAGCATTGCACCCGTGCGAAGCCGGGGCGGGTTGCTAGTCCGCTAATAAAGGATTTCGATCAAAAAGCCGGGAACGGGGAAAGTTAGTTAACATATAAAATAATCACAAATATTGATAATCATAGAATATTTAAATGGATTAGTCATTGAAAACAGCTCAACAGTTTTCATATGACGTTATTTCAAACCGCAAAATAATTATTATGAAGTGACGTTAAGCCAAGTTTTATGAAACAAAATTATTTGAGCCTGAATTTATTCATTATAATATTTTTTTTCATTAATGACGTTTTACGAGGTAGTTGAATTAAATAATAGAGAATAAATTTTGACTACGCATTGTAATTTTAATGTGGTGTAATATTTTCTTAGTAATGGTGGGGTTAGATTATAATTGCAAATTCGTAATTAGAGACATTACTTAATAGTTACTTCCTATTTAATAATAATTATATGTAGGACAAAACACAATTTCAATACGGTAATTCTGAATGGTCAGTAGGTCACCTTTGACCACAACAAAACGAAAGATTTTTGACAGTATTAAAGCTACGAAAATTTATAATTATTTGAGTTAACTTTTTACTACAAAATATTAGAGCATATGAATTTGTATCTCTTTCAAAATGCCAGGATAAAATAATAAAAAAAAAATTTGATAACTTCCTCGTTTTTAGGAAGACGGTGTAAAATGAAAATGTACACAAAACAAAATCAATGTTCCACGCATTTCTACGCAAAAGTTATTGAACCTGTCAGTAAATTATGTATAACTAAGTACATAATACATTAATTTAAATTGTCAATCCGATTATCATGACACGCGATGACAGGCGAAAGGAAAACTTCATGAATACGTCGTTCTTTAACCATCTATACTTCTATACTAATATTATAAAGAAACCTTTGTATTTTTGTATGTTTGTATTGAATAGGCTCAAAAACTACTGGACCGATTTCAAAATTTCTTTTACCATTACTTAGAGGGATTCTTCCGAATCCGTATATTTATCCGCTATATTTTATCCCGGAAAATAAATAGTATATAATATTATGCTACGGGAGCGAAGCCGCGCGGATCAGCTAGTTTTAAATAATTTTATTTCACAACTAGCTCCCGTAGCATAATCTATACTAATATTATAAAGCTGAAGAGTTTGTATGTTTGAACGCGCTAACCTCAGGAACTACTGGTCCGATTTGAAAAATTATTTTAGTGTTAGATAGCCCATTTATCGAGGAAGGCTATAGGCTATATATCATCCCGATATTCCCACGGGAACGAAGCCCTGGGGCGCAGCTAGTGTTATATATAGCCTATGTTACTCATGGATAACGTAGCTTTCGACTGGTGAAATAATTTTTAATATCGGTCCAATAGTTTTTGAGCCATTTCAAACAAACAAACAAAGTTTTCCTCTTTTTAATATTAGTATTGATTATTGGAATGGTATTTCTCCCACACTCAATCAAAAACACTTAACCATATGGCCAAAGCTCTCATGAAAACTTTATTGATCTATCAATCTCCTACATTACAATCATTTTATGTACAATTTTTTTAATGATAATACAGTTGCGTAATGCACAGTTAAAAAAAAACCGCTGTATGTGTCTATGGTCAAAATGCGATCGACTTCGAGCCTTTTTGACATTTGGGATGTTAGCACATAAGAAATGTTATTTATCAACAATTTTTCATGGAAGTAACGTATTAAAAATTGGAAAAAAGAAAGGTTTTAAGTGTCAAAAGTATTGCTTGTCTGTATGGCAATATGTAGTATACGTCGATGTCATAACGTGTTATTTCTATTTACCTTATTAGAAACTATTAATTAGAGATTAATTAATAATTTGATAAACCTATTTTTGACAAACCGAATAATTAGGCCTTATATTCGGTTCGGTAAAATTTGCACCGAATAGTATTCGATATTTGGTGACCAACAAACCATTTTACTTTCCGCCATTTCGACAATTACAGAACGTCAAAAATCCGAAACTTGCTAGAATAAAAAACAAAAGCGCAACGAATTATCCAGTAATCGACAATAATTGAGTCAGTACAGCATAATTGTACTGAATAAACAGTTTTTTCGCGAAATAATTGACTCTCCATTTAATTGGTCACGTTGTTAATTGTTAATTGTTTAGAGATCCTTTTATTTATTTTTTTGACACAAAAATGTAAAATAGTGCATACAAAAATAGTGGTAAATTTATGAAACTGTACTTTTTATAAAACGTCAAATGTGGCGGATTCACAATTTATTTATTTTCTTAAATTATGGAATACAAATTAAAAAAAATAAATAAAAGAAATCAATTCCTTATATGCATTGAATTGTTATTGAAATATAAATTAAATGTTCAATTCAAAATTAAAATGGAAAATTAATTAAATAAATTAAATTAATAAATAGAAAATAATCTTTATACAAGCGATTCACTTCATTGTTTAAAAAAGGTGAGCAACGTATAAATAAATATACAGAACCACGTTTACCGTTTTTGTCGTAAGTTCATTGAATGTCATATCTATCTGATTAACATTACAAATGAGTTTAAAAGGTATGCACCCTCTTTTATACCAGCTAGTGTTATTTACCTTTTAGATAGATATATCTGTAAGAACTTGAAATATTATGTTTTTTTCTGTAGTCTATGCCTTTTATTAAAAAAAAATATGTTTAAGTATGTCTATCAGTTATTTAGTTTCCATGCTTTTTTATGCATTGCTTAGTTTGGGACTAGATGGCGTTGTGTTAAATTTCCAAGAATATTTA
>LQNK01003219.1:0-18502 GCA_001586405.1 Phoebis sennae
TTAAATCGCAGTAAAATTTAAAGCTCCCGCTTAGTTTGACTTCCCGCCAAAAAGTCCGACAGTTGTTTATGACAAGCAAAGTTGCCATCATAGAACGTAGTGGTTGTATACTCTATAGTTGCTAGTTCAAATAATAAAATACATAGGTCAAAGCGTTGAATTTAAAATTTCCAATGTAGTTTTGATAATATTGGAATATCCATAAGGAGGTAAAACATAGCCATAAGCATTGGTAAAATAAAAAAAAGAATCAAATTCAAGGCCATACTATTCTCTACACCTATTCACCTAGTTCTATATTTTTGGAGATTATCCCGTTAATTTACACTCTGAATTTGACTTTGAAGAAAGCAATCGCGATGAATTTACCAAATTTTGTTCACTGTTTTTACAAAATAACAATTCTAACTATTGTGGTAAATGAGGGAACAGTTTTTCATATAATAAAACACGAAACATTATTATATGTTATAATATATTTACAATTTATTTTAATAGCTATAACTATGATGCGGAATCAGGCAGTCGCTGGTAGAGGTGTGGCCGTGACGCGCAACCGGGACAGACGTGTAGAGTCGACGATATCATACTCTCACACTCCCAGCAATAGCACTCCATACAACGGTTACAGCGATAAATCTGCGTAGTAAAAAATAAACTTAAATCTACTATTCAGAAACGAAAACTCAAAACATCTTCAGTTACAACAGTGTATAAAAATTGTCTTTGATGCGAATAAAAAAATCTTTTAGTGGTAATAATGGATAAGCATTGTACGAATTATAGATCATAATTCGGATTGTTAAGTTCATAGTACCTGTTTATCCACATCCGTAAATGATCTGACACAGGCAAAACAAAACTGATTTTGTCCTTCATTCTTTAACTCTTCAAATGGTTCCACCGGGAACAAATGATGATATGATCTGGAAACACAACAAACGTTACAATGAGATTATTAACTTTTCATGGCATTAAACGTTAACTTTTCAAAACTGACAAGTCTTCCTTCTAGTAATAAACATGCACAAACAATCGATAAATTCTTCCGTGCATTTTAATTCTCACTTTCACACACTGCCTTTTAATGCCGACATCAGTCAACAAATTTGAATAAAGTTTGTACCCATACAGTTTAAAACATAATTTTATCTCGGAAATGAAAAATCCCTCGGGAACGGATAATTAACGCGGGTGAAACCGCGGGGCACAGCTAATTTTACAGTGAGGTTTGTTTTGAAATTAATTTTATTGAATTTATGAGGTAGGGCACTATACATTAAAATGGTTAGGGCACTGGTTGAATGCATATTTCCATTACACAAAAATAATAATAAATTGTGGTAAGATTTTATTAAGGTTCCAAGAAATAAAAATTGCAAGGTTGCCGAAAACAAAAACAAATTTTATACGTAACGAGCGGACCCGGCGATCTTCATACCGCCATTTTTGCACGTGACATATTTGAGAGACATGTATTTGTATAGAAAAATATAATTATGGTTTCAATATTCTACTCACAATTTCTTCAAATTTTCTCACCGTTCAAACCTTCCCTGGACTTCCACGAAAATTTCAAGACTAAATTAGTCAAATCCGTTCATCCGTTCTCCAGTTTTTGCGAGACTAACGAACGGAAATTGATTTTTATTTATATAGATAGATAGAAGATAGATAGATAGATTATGTCACCTGGCAAGATGCGGTGCGGAGGCGAGGGTGAGTCCACACGTCCGGCACTGCGCGGGCAGCGAGCAGTACTTGCTGCGGCACTGCGGGCACAGGTGGCCCTCACCCCCCACGCCCTCCCCTTCTTCTAGGTGACTGCAATCATTTAAAGTTTTTTTGTACCCTAAAACTTTGATACAAGACCATCATAAAACATACTTTACTTAACAAACTTTAGACTTTACTTCAGCAAAATAATATTTTTAACACAAAATCTCAAAATAATTTTAGGGTTACCTTATCAAAACCGATTAATAGGTCAAACTTACGGAAAAGCGTCCATTATCTTGTGTGCATAATCATATCCCTATTGGGTGTGGTAATATTTGCGAATTTAAAATGTAAATTTAAACTTGTTGATAATCGAAAGGCTTTCATATAATAGGTGCAATCCCGGATCTCAATTAATAAAATATTAAAAAATATAGAATTGAAAGTTCATTTTGATACATAGCTGTCACATTCTAGATACTGTAGGTAAATAAACAGGTATGGAAGTTTTTGTTTGAAGTGATTTATCTGTCACATAGTAACTATATACTAATCTATGTCACAGGACATACACTTACCACATGCACACAGTGATGGGCGGATCATTAGCCGAGGCGTCGGTGGTGTCCGGCGGCGCGGTGTGCGGGAAGCCCATCTTCACGAGGCCGGCGTCCAGCGCGCGCGCGCGCGGCGGCGGCGCCGTGTGCTCGAGCAGCAGCGAGCGGTAGTGCACGTCGTCTAACACCACCTAACAAAAACATTTAGTTAATATTTATTTCTAATTCTCGCAATCTATACTAATATTAAAAGATTTGATTTTTGGTTTGTGTGTTTGAATTGAATAGGCTCCGAAACTGGTGGACCAATTTGGGTGTAATTTTGTACAGAAATTTTTTGGAACCCCAGCAAGCACACAACATAGCTTTTATGCCGAAAACCAACGGGAACAGGAGATATACGCGGGTGAAACCGCGGAGCTCAACTAGTAGTAAATAAGGAGAGAATAACTGTTTTTTTCTAAAAAAAATGGTGATTTATGAAAAAAAAATATTTTCCTTTTTATATTTAGTCACAGTTGTTAAATTTAAGTTTAGCCAGCTAAACACCTAAGAAATTAACATTGACTATACCTTATAGATAAATTAAGTTTAGCCAGAAAATATCAAGATTATGTTTACACCTATCTTTAGCAGTAACATGAACACAAAAAATAGGATTTTATCTATAAATACATATATAATTTCCATAACCATATACCCATGACATTGTCTTATAATAAAATAAATATTTTTTTTTCATATAACAGAAATAAAAAGAAATTTTTAATACTTACTCCATATTCCCCACCAGTATCTTGACATAACTTCTTACAAATTCTAACTTCAGCTGCCAATCCAATCACTGAACATCTTATTCCATCATTTTTCAAAGTCTGAAAATAAAACAATAAAATCTTTTTGTAATATACTGATGTAAAAAATTTGTAATTTATTAAATTTGACAACAAATGGTACAAAATAGTTCTCATAACAGATTAAAAAAACTATAATTAACTACTTTAAAAAAAATAAAGATAAAAAAACAATGGTAACATACCTGAATGGTTGTATTAATATCACTAGGATCACATGTAGTGAGAGAAGCAAACAAAACAAGTAATTCTCTAGACGCATGACCAGGGAGAGGCTTCAGAACTCGGCCAGCAAGTTCCAAGGTATTTTGTAATGATGGTTCTCCAGTTAATGCCAAGTTGGATAAACTAAAACAAAATTTTCACACTATTTTTTCAATTACTTTTTTTACAAGATAATAGAGTAATAAAATGAAGAACATACATTAAAACTAATAAAACCAATAAGATTACACAGTAGAAGAAGAATAGAAAAAATATTTCTTTCAGTAGTAAAACCACTTGATTGGAAGATTTTCTGATACTATGAAATATGATAAACTGCTAAAGATGATAATAATCTTACTTGGCCTATAAATATCATTAAGAAAAGGAATCTTCACAAAACAAATTGAAGAAGCAATAAATAATTAATAATAAATTCCTTACCCTTGAACAGTTTTTACATGCTTTCTAACATTTCCTGAGAGCTCAGTAATTTTTTCAGCTCTTTTGTTTTTCATTGTGATCAGACCCAACTGACTCAGTGGATTCTGGTCAAAGAACTCTTCTACAAATTTTTCTAATAGCTACAATGAAATTATGATATATTAATAAAACAAAATAATTTTAGAAAAAATAACAATATCATAAAGGGTGCATGAATTATCATTACCTTCAATGTACACAAAAATCTTGTTGGTTTTAAATCTTGTGAACTCATAGCTTCAGAACAATCGATAGCTACAAGGAGATGTCGCATCATCCCAAGGCGTACCGGGCCACGGCGAGGAGCGGCTGCTTTGCGAGCCGCTTTCTGTGCAAACTCCGCCACAAGGCCCTCCACCAGGCCATCCTCGTCTTCTTTAATCGCTTCCCTAGAAGGCAAAGTTGAATTAAGTACATATTCCGAGCGTTATCATAGAAATTTTTAAGATAACTTACCAAGTTTTTTCATAACCCGTTTCCCATCTATATTCTTTTGGATCTTGTTCGTCGTCCGCCATGGTTATTTTGATTTTAAATCTATAGTTATATGAAAACAAAAATATATTTTTTATTTATAAAAACAACGAAACCAAGAATTAAATTAATTGTTATTTTTCATTGAGATTTGTTGATTTGACATTTGCACCATGTTCGATCATTTGTCATTTTTGTAGATGTCAAAATATCACTTCCTGTCAAATCGTTAAGTTCAAATCAAGTTACATATTCAAAGCTAGACTGAAACTTTATTTATGAAAATGTAGTAAATTAAATGTTAAGTATTTCTCAACGTCCAATTACATTATTCAATGTTATGAGCTCTCTAAAAGAGTGAAAGTGCCGTTAGTGCCAAGTAGCGTTTATTATAGTCATTTCAGCAAAGCTTCCCTACGATAACATAGTGTAATAAGCACTATAAAAATATATATATCTTAGGTTTTCGCTCCTTAAATCACTGAAAATTTTGAAAATAAAAAATTATAATAAATGTCGTAGCTTGAATGGCTTCACAAGGGTATTGGAATAGATTGACCGTTTGACAGTTCTTATTCTATACTAAATTTTTATCTATGCTATTTGCCGTAATTGACGCATCGTGGGACGCTTTTCGCGCTGTGTAATTTATTATTAGTTCCTTGTTTTGTAAGTATATTACAGAATATTTTGATATGATTATCATCAAAGCATATAAACATCGTGTGCTTATCATTACTAACCAATCAATTGGACTTTCAGAAAATGTCGGGCATTGCGAGTGCACGTCTCGCGGAAGAGAGAAAAGCTTGGCGTAAAGACCATCCCTTTGTAAGTCATGTTTCTAGCACATACTTCTATGAGTACGTTAGTAAAATTTTCAAATTTTAATAATGTGAAATCTTTTAATGTATATATTTTTAGGGCTTTGTTGCAAGACCTATGAAGAACCCTGATGGCTCACTAAATTTAATGACATGGGAATGTGCGATTCCGGGAAAAAAGGGGGTTAGTATTGTGTTTGTTTTTTGTGCAGTACTTACTTAAAAATAGTGAACAATATCATCAAACAAAATACAAATTATAAACTTCATTATTAATTTTGTTTTCCTTTTGTAGACACCTTGGGAAGGTGGGCTATATAAATTGCGTATGATCTTCAAAGATGACTATCCCTCAAGTCCACCAAAGTGCAAATTTGAGCCACCCCTTTTCCACCCCAATGTATATCCCTCTGGAACTGTATGCCTTTCACTACTTGATGAGGAAAAAGACTGGCGTCCAGCAATCACAATCAAACAAATTTTACTTGGAATACAAGATCTGCTAAATGAACCAAATGTCAAGGATCCTGCACAGGCTGAGGCTTACACAATCTATTGGTAAGTGTATTAATCCTTATTTAGTAAGTATGTGTTATAAAAGGAAAGAGTTTATATTAAGTGATTATATATGTTTATTTTTTATCTATATTATATAGATAAAATTTTAGTATTGTAGGTACTAAAGTTTTGTTGATGGTTGGTTGTTGGATGAGTGGAAACTGACTAAAACTTTATCCTCTGTCATAATCTGAATTTTCATTTGTAGAAAATTAATAATTGTTATTCTGTATTCCATATGTTTTAAGTTATTTTTTTATTTCAGTCAAAACCGGCTAGAGTATGACAAGAGAGTAAGAGCACAAGCACGCGCAATGGCAGCAACTGAATAAATAATAAAACTCAATCAATTCTACTCACTAAAAGACCATAACTTTGCTTTGCACCATGATATAGGAACAAATATAAGATTCAAAATGCTGTGCATAAGTAAAACCTTAAATTACATGATCATAAAGGCAATCTTTAACTTTTCTAATAAATTACATTAATAACAGTAATTTTGCATAACATGAAATTTACTTTGCAATATGAAATGTTAGTAGCCATTAGTACACATCATTTCTTATATCATGCAACAAAGCAATTTTATATTCAACATAGTCATAAGAATGGTTAAAATTTTAATTTCATGTATGTAGTACATAAATGACAGTTATATCAATTCAAGTGTATACTTAAATTCCATTGGTGTTTTTGTACCAAAAAAAAAATGTATAAGCCTATCGGCCAACATTTTGTATTTTCTATGTAAAAACAAATCCTAAATTTCTGTTTATTTATTAAAGCAATAAGTAGGGGTGAAAAAGGTTATTAATGAAGGATATAAGAAAGATGTAAGACTGGTCAAGATAAAAACGAAAAACTTAAAAACTTTCAATATAAGTTCATTTCTTCAAAATATTCATTTTCATAAACAACTAGTATGGAAGATAAAATCATTGATGAATCGATTACATCGGAGATGAGTTGCGATAAGGATCTTAACTATGATTTTAAACTATTTTTGTATCTTTATGTTAGTATTATCGAATAATAATAAAATTGTAAAAATAAATGCTTTGTTTTATTAAAAACGCAATTTTCTTTATCCTATAATGTAATTTTTATAAACAAAACTTATATATTAATTTCCTATTTCATTTATCAACCTAACAACACTTGAAATGAGAGAAATCGAGAGAGTTTTTATCGTTTTTTTTTTTAATGATAAATTTGCCTTATTACAATAAACTTTAAGAGGGTAACAAAGGTTATATTCTATTAGAAAAACTTATTATTATTAATATGTGTGACTGCCTTGCTAGTCTCGTGATCGTAACTCTGATCAGAGATCGAAGGATCATTTGATCCGATGATGATTACTGGATGGGGCCAAAAAGTTTCGATATCTCCGGTGCGGGGTGCAATTTTAGTAGTCAAACATTAGTCGTCTCGATATATTACTTCAAGTTTTTTACACCTGAAAATTTACAAAGCGTTCTATTATTTTGCTCCTAATGCAGCGTAAATAAATAAATAAGTCACTTTCAAAAAAATTCTTAAGCTGTATCCATTGCATCGCGATCGAGCCGAGCGGCGAGCGCCGCAGCGGATGGTCGTCATCTTGGTCGTCATATTCGGAACGAACGAACATTTATTAACTTTAAAGTGTGTCCACACGCGCACACTTGGTTGTACGAAGCATTGAGCGTTGTGGTGTGCGTGTATCGTAAATTCATAATACACGATACAACCGAGCCTCGAACGAGCTTAATGATTCGTGATACCAAGTGTGCACGTGTGGACACACTATGAGGTCAACAAATAGAACCGGTATCTTTACAGTAAAATATTATTTACAGACTTTTCGAGATTTAAAAAATGAAATTAAAGTCTAGCCTTGTTTTTTTATGTCAAAGCTGGCAAGTTCTATAGTTTCGCAAAAAATTATAATGTTTCCGTTTTTGTGCCCGGTATAATAAATAGATGACCCAATATGGGTTCCAGTATATCTGCTTTACTTTATACAATCATGATAAAATTTTGTACGTGAATAGTATCTATATTAATATTCTAATATAGTTAAAGAAAACGCTTGAGTACAAAAATCAGCGAAATCGGACAAGGCAGGGGGTGAATTAGGTTGTTTTTATATTATGTGGTTCGGAGCGAGCCAATAGTGATATCCGAATGAAGATAACTGATGTCCGCTTATTATCATGATCCTCAAACGGTGAAAATGAAATCCCCTTGAAAGTAAACAGTTTCAAGCAAAAATCTATGTAAAAAAAATATACCTGCCTATAAATAAAATACATAAAAAACATTCGAATTGATAGCCGTCGCCTTTCGAAGTCGGTAAAAAACAGGAGCTACTATGTATTATATTATCTCTGTCAAAACCAAAACGCTCCCTCAACGATTTTCGTTTGTATGTTACCATGCATATCTCCTCCACTAAAAGGACCGATATTGGAAAATTATGCATTCGAAAGTGTAATGTCTATTTGGTCGCATAGAAATGGATAAAGTCAGAACATCCATGTGGAGGATATTGCAGGAAACTATGCGCTGTTTTCACGTATTTCTGACAAAATCGTTCCGATACAGCCATTTGTTCGGAATATAATAGGAGATATACCTAGGCGGGTGCAACCGCGAGCCACGGCTAGTAGGTATCGGATAATGTGAAAACGCCCATAAGATGCATCGGTTTACGTCAACAATCACCAATTTCGATGATTTTACGATGGTGTAACTCCGAAAATTTTACCTAATTTATACTTGAATCGGAAATACACTGATGAGTGCTAACATAAACAGAGAGGTTACATTATTCTTACATTGAGCGATTTACAACATAAGTGAATGTTATTTAAAATTCAGAATTACTCGGACTACTATGAATAGGGTTTTCCTTCAATTCAATTAAGAGATTAATTCAGGGATCCCAAAAGTTTCAGAATGCTCTTCAAATTTTTGATTCCAAACATCTATATTTTTCTATTTCAATCATCATAATTTCGTTTATAATGAACATTCACCAAGTCGGCTTGGTGTATGACAACAATCACCGATGAATGACGACGATTTTCAATTTTCATAACACTTAAGTATAACATTTATTGTTCTTGCTCCTTTTATATTATAATTATTTTAATATTATAAAGCTGATGAGTTTGTTTGTTTGAACGCGCTAATCTCAGGAACTACCTACGGTCCGATTTATTTTTTAAATTTTAATCTTTTGGTGTTAGAATAGACCAAAATCGAGGAATGCTATCAATCTATACCTACTAATATCGCAAAACAATTAATAATTCAAGACCACCTCGTTGGTTTAGTGGTTAGCGCGTTAGGCGTTACAACAAGAGGTCCTTGGTTCGAACTCGGTGGATGTTATAGCAGGCAAGCGGGGCATGCGGTTCACCTGATGTTAATTGACTAACCGCAGCCCATGAAAATCTACAACATGAAGTGTCGAAGATGCCTTGCCAGCTCGACACCCACGGGAAGAAACGGGATGACACACGTATTCTAATTTCTAACCCGTCGCCACACGGGAAAATTAACAAAAACCACCTTACCTGAATATTGATCGGATGTAGTGAAACGGATGTAACATCCGCTTCATGCCCTATGAGGGAAAACGGACTGAACTTTTAAATTTCTATACAATAATATGGATGCTTTAGAGACTCGAAGAGTCAAAATAACTAATAAGGAATGTGTTTTACATAAATCAATACTTTTTTGTAAGTAAATATACTTAAACATATTAAAATAATGCTTCCTTTTTTATGGTTTCTTACTTCCTAGATACTGCTGCAAGTTGCAATCGTAAACGAGCATATTACATATACATATATCAGCAGGGCACTTTTGTAGGTGTGAGGGGTAGGGGTGTGATCGGAGCTTTTTTACTCCCTTATCATAAGTACTACCCATATCGCAGAGTTCCCTTTAGATTGAATAGGTAGTGTATTAAGAATATGTTCATTGTATCTTAATCAGATAGGTTAGGGCGATACACTCACGTATAGTCACCGAAATATGACAATT
The DNA here is from genome assembly GCA_001586405.1 of Phoebis sennae. Classification (NCBI taxonomy): domain Eukaryota; kingdom Metazoa; phylum Arthropoda; class Insecta; order Lepidoptera; family Pieridae; genus Phoebis; species Phoebis sennae. Next base: position 9,718 of record LQNK01003219.1, read on the forward strand.
GAATTAGTATGAATTGCAATCTATATTCTATTTTAAATAATAAAACAGTTACAAGATCGGTTCTAAATTGCTTTTTTATTATGTAGTATTAATTATTATAAATATATACTTAATTAATAATTATGAGATTACGTCTCTACGGTCAAAAAAAAACTTTAAATTCATTTTTTGGAAACCATTAAAACTGTGCATTATAAGTACTGGGTAAATTTAGTAACCCGGGTCTAGTTATTTAAATAAGTAGGTACTTATAGTAAAATTTGAAAATAATTTATATTAAGGCGTTATAATCAAAGGAATATGTCTTATCTCGTACTCATGCCTAGTAATATATAACAAATATTGAAGTGAGTAAGTACCTATAACTATCAATAAATTCGATGAACGTGTCTTGTGACACTATTTTACCATTGTTAAAGATATTTTTAATAGTAAAAAAGATTAGTATTAATGAACATTATTTCTTAATTTTATGGATTTGAATATTTATTTCTATAAATCAATAAGTTTCTAAATTAAATCAGAATGTCGGCACAATATGTCGGCAAAATATAATGTCGGTCAGATGAGACGTCAATGCAGCGACCGCAAGTCTGTTACGTTATGTCGAAAGATGTAAATTTTATTATTGGCGCAAATGCGAACTTACGACGCCATGATTGGTTGACCGCAATCGTTGTCGACACAAAAACGCACTGTGTCGGCCATCACGCGGTGGCATCTTTAATGTGTCGGTAACATTTTTATATTCGTATTGAGAGTGGATCTCATCGCATTGTTGTTCCGTTTTGCGTGCATTCTTGTAATTAAATATTTGTAAAAAAATCCGATTTGTTGACATTAAATGGTGAGTGAGTGTTTAATTAAAAAGTGATGAAAATTAATCAACAGTGTGGTTAAACGTAATATTAAAGTTACCGCTACCTAACTTCTAAAATAGCCGATAATGGTTGCGAAGCGGTCTGAGTTATATACTCAACAAAGTATAGGCGTCTGTCTGTGATATTTATTACTTTCCAAAATAATTGTTTTTATTATATTTGTTTAATAAAAGTTTAATATATAACAAAAACAAATTAGGGACGCTAGTTATGGTGATATTCCAAAAGGCATATTTTAAATCGTTACATGAAATGATTGGTTTATAATATTCCGAATGTAAGTTTGGCGGGAATCCGTCGCTTTAGATTAAAATGAGGTTATAAAACTGTGAAAACTTTATGAAGTGTAATAATTGTAGAAAGACAGTGCTGCAGAAAGTATGGCGTCTATGGAAGAAGGAGAGCCGCCGGTTGCGGAGGAAATACCAGCTGGAAATCCTCAGGAGTTGACAAAGAATCCTACAGCTCTAAAAGGTAAAATTCATATATGTAATGGTCTTTAATAATTAATTAAATTATTGTCCTATAAACAAACCTTATTTATTAATAATATTATTACCATAAATACAATTTTAAAAATTATAATATGTAAATTAAGCAACTTAACACATCATTATTGGCTTTTATTTGTGCTGATGCAGGCATTTATGGCTTGTTGTCTACTATATAAATTGTTCCACTTATTTCCCATTAATATGATAACATATGGTGAGAGTGTAAGAAGTAAGTTATGTTTATGTATGAGAGGCCTTTACCCTGTGTTGGGACACAAAAGTTTCATAATAATATTGATGTCAAAAACATTTTATTAAAACAAATTTACAGATTTGTTTTATTGATATCAGTATATTGTAATATACCATATACATATCAGTAAAATGTAATTAGAGAAACAAAGATGTATACTATTCACTGTTTGTATAAATATTTTTTAGAAAATATGTGATGTTACATAGTTGACATTTATAGCAAGACTTTCAGTGAGCACACACTTCACCATCAAATAAATTGGACTTTGTTCTTGCAAAAGGCACTGTTTTCTTTGCTGTTTTTTTTTTTTTTGCTATAGCAGTCAAGTGGAGCATGCGGTTCACCTGATGTTAAGTGACTGAGCATAGCCCCATTGCTGTTTCTACAAAGTTACATAAATATATCACATAAATATTTTTATTTACAGAGGCTCATGAGCAAATGGCAACTCTCGATGTTCTGGTGTGTGGACAGTGTCACTCGGCATTCCATTTTGTTGATGAATTTAAGGAACACAAAGACGCAAATAATTGCACTGGCAAATCACCTGTTAGAGATAGCGTAAGTGGGATTTAAATTATCTAAAGATAAATTTTATTTTCTAAATATGTAGATATAAAAGTAGATGTAGATATACATAATGATTCATTATTTATAATTATAAATTGTACACTTATTAACATTACTTTTAACTTAATTCTAATTATTATTGTATTACTTTTAACTTATTGGATAGCTTTCAGTGTCTATTTTTAACTATTTTTTTTTTTTTTTTTTCCCTTTTCTATATCTGCCATCAGTCTCTCCTTTACGACTTTAATCAGATTTGATGTATGGGTAGGGTATGGCGTTACAAGGACTCAGGACCAGCGTCCTAATCCCCAATGTCACTTTATAGGTCTATGTTGTTTCGTTTGAGTCTTTTGTGGGGGTTTGCCACGAGCAAGACTTGCGAGAGGGGATTTGGGTGGCGCCTCAGTCGTTCCCTGTATTTCACAGAATACCGGCTTGCTTCCTCATTAATGGTTGGCATTTGTAGGTACTCATGAATTTCGGAGGTCCGAGCATACCAGGGTGCGTTGGTAAGTACCCTCAGGATGTTGTTTTGAGCTCTTTGGATGCTCATGGTATTGGCTTTGCTAGCTGATGACCATAACTGGATGCCGTAAGTCCAGATTGGCTTTATAATAGAGCAGTACACTCTTAGTTTGTTGCTTAGGGACAATGCCGATTGTCTTCCAAGCAGCCAGAGTAAATTTTTGAATCTAAAGTTAATTTCGTCCCTTTTTTTCTTTAAATGCTCCTTCCAGATAAGTCGGCGATCCAGATAGAATCCTAGGTATTTAACACACGAGGACTGCGGGAGAGTGTCCAGACCCAAGGTGACTGGAGGACAGTTTCCATGCCTTAATGCAAATGTAATGTGATGGGATTTTGGTGCACTGGCCTTTATGCGCCATTTATTTAACCAATTTACGGTCTTGTTCAGTTGGATTTGCAGCATATCACTTGCTCTTTTAGGGTCCTTGTCACAGGCAAGGAAGGCAGCGTCATCCGCAAAAGTTGCTGTGGTTAGGTCAGAGCACTGGGGAAGTATTTTTAATATTTTTTTTAATTATTTAATTTTATAACCCTTTATTCAGGAAATTACAATGTTTGCTGTGTATAATATTCTTAACCTTCTCAGAGAGTTTAAATGTCAATAGTAAAAAAATATATAATAAGTCTCCTTCAGATTGAAGGCCTTATTCATTAAATGACATGTATTATTTATCAATGTAGAATGAAAGCAAGTCGCAAGTATGGGCGTTCCTGCTGTGGAAGTGTTCGTCTCGTGACGGATCGGCGACGTCGGGGGACAACAGCTGGAAGCTCTACCAGCAGTGGTGTCGCATGCCTGAAGCGCAGAGGACCGCGTGGATAACAGCCGGCTCTAATGTGCAATCTCTGTCTAAGTTTGCACACGCTAAAGTTGTGAGTGCATTTGTTTTTGTGCCAGGTGCAAAGATCTAAAAGACAAACATACAAAAGTTGTATTTTATTGTCCAATTGTTTAAAAAAATATAAGCGTCTAAAGATTTTTTGCCTTGAATTTACTACTGTTGAAACTCATATGTTTTAAAAAAACAAATTCATAATATTGCCTTGATTTGAAAAAATAAAAGCGTCTAAATTTTTTTTGCCTTGAATTTACTACTGTTGAATCTCATTATATTTTAGAAAAAAAAATCCATAAAATTGTTAACATATCCAATTAATGAAATAAAATAAAAATAGTAAGTCTATTTTGCAGATGGAATTAAAATCAGAAGACCAACTTGTTCCTGTTCAGTCCTCACCAGGAGGAGAAGTGAAGCGGAGAGGAAGACCTAGAAAAATTAAACAAGTATGTAAAAATATTCTGAAGTTTACTCACTGTGTAGAAATATAGAATACATTTTTCAAATAGAGTTAAATTTTATGCACTGAATATTTTTGATGGAATCTTAATACAGTTAATATTTTGTAGGAAGATATAGAACCGCAACCATCTGGAGAAGAAAGTGATGATCTCAAATCACAGAAAGCTCCAGCAAAACTACCAGTTTCATCCATGTCTAAATCAAAGGTATTCAGTTTTTACAATTGAATATTTATTATATTATTTTATTAGACATTTTTTTTCGTTAAAATATCCATCATTGCCTATTAAGTTTGATATGGTTGTCCTGTGTTTTCTGTTAAAGGAATGTTTAGTAAAAATTTAGTGTGTAAATTAGGTATTAAGATGACTTGCAATGCAGGGCAATGACCGTCTCGATGGTTCAGTGGATAATGGGGGACGTGTTACAATAAGAGGTTCTAGGTAGACCCTATTGAAGACGCGAAAAATCTGTAGGTCGGTCGGCTTAGTAGAGCACAGAATCTCGTAGTATTTTCGGGATAAAAACTGTCCTATCAAGATATCTGTTAACCCTACCCATGCTAATAACCTGGAGAGTAACAATTCGGAGAACCAATGGGATCTTGCGATTAACGCCATATGCAAATTTCACAACATGTGCTGAATGCCTTTTATCTGGCAGATTGCATTGAAGACATAGACAAAAAAAAATGTCCTATGTCCTTCGTTGGGTATCAAACAATCTGTACAGAATTTCATACAAATCGGTCAAGTAGTTTTAGAGCCTACTCAATTAAAACAAACAAAATTTTTTTTTTCTCTTAATACTATAAGTATAATAATAACTTGTGCACAGGATATGGACAACGAGAGCGTCCGCGGTGCGCAAGAGCGCGTGCCGGCCGCGGAGCGCATCGCGCGCCGCACTGAGCGCGAGGCCCCGCCCGGCGCCGCGCCGCAGGAGTTCGTGGTGGAGAAGATCCTCGCCAAGAGGTTCAACCCGCGCCGCAAACATTACGAGTACCTGCTCAAGTGGGAGGGCTATCCGCAGTGAGTAGTTTCGTTTCTTTTGAGCTATTCAAATCGTGTTGATTTGCAAAAATTTTGTTTCTTCATATTGTACACATTATTTGTGAAGTTGTTTTAATTCTTGTAATAACTATAAAACTCTCTTAAATTACATAATTACATTTGTAATTGCAGATTGAGATTGTAGATAATAAAATTAATCAACCAAATCAATACTGTCCTAAGTTTACACTGATTCATGTAGAAGCATATTACATAATTTTGTACATTGCTTTTAGTTAAACCTTAATAGTAATCAGTCTATCGTTTAAATTTACTATCAATAAACTTTAACCCATTTTTTAAATTAACAGTGAACAGAACACATGGGAGCCAGTAGAAAATATGGAAACTTGCAAGCACTTACTAGAGGCCTTTGAAAAACAATTAGCTCGGCAGAAAGAATTGAAGGCATTGAGAGCTCAACAGCAATCACAACATCCAGTACAGGTAAATCTTCATCTTAAAAGAGAAATATTTATCTAGATAGTAACCTAATTTTATCTCTATATGTAAAGTAAAAAATATAAAAACAATGTTGTTTAAACAGGTGAAACAAACAAGCACACCACTGCCTCAAGTTGTGAAACAGCTGGTGAAGAAGAATGACACACCAGCCTTAACACCTACTGGGTAAGTTAATTTTATATCTACTTAGTAACAAAGTCAAGGAAATTTTGGTTGCTTTGTTGAATGATAAATGAATAATATTTTATACTATAGCCCCATGTCTAGAAATTAATTATATCTATACTAATATTTAGACCCTTATTCTGTTTGTTTTAACTATCAAAATGTAACTATGTACTAATGATGTTTTTCGCAATATTTAATTATTTATTCTGTTTGTTTTAACCATCAAAATACAACTACTTATGTATTTTTTCCACCTTAACTAGTCTAAATTGTTATTCAGTTTAGTGGGTTTTTTGTATGTATGGTACATTAGATACAATAAATATTTATTTCATTTCATTTCAAATCTTGAATTGAGTACATTTCTTATCAATGCTTAATCAATAATGTTTACGTTTGTTACAGTCGTTTACAGCGCAGCAGCAAGGCTCGTGCGTTGGACCAGGTGAAGGCGTGGTGCGGCGGCGCCGACGACGAGCCGCCCGCCAAGCGCGCGCGACAGCTCTCCGTCGACAACGACTACTCCGACCCGGAGCTTGACGAGCCTAAGAGTTAGTACTGATAAATTAATTCAATTTTGTACAGGGTGTTTGTCTATGCGGTTTTGGAATAACTATGGGGTATATAGTAAGCAAAGTGGAAGCCAATGTTATAGATATGAATTAAAAAGCTTTGATATTTTAGAAGAATTGAATATCCAAATTAAATATTTAAAACTGTACATTAACACTATATATAAGTTATTATTACTAATAAGCAATTTAATTTATTTTATGTATTTTCACTTATTACCCGTCTTTTAAAAAAAGGAGGAGGTTATCAATTCGACCGTATTTTTCTTAAATTATATCAACATGAATTACTTAATTGGAATGAACTATAATGAATAGAGTAATTTAATGCCATAATAATAACATTAAAAAAAATGGCAGTATCTTCCTCTTGGCTTCTATTCTACCCACTTTATATCCCCTATTTTCTCCAAGGCTGTATACATAAAAACTCAGTGTAATACGCCCGAGGTTGTGATCCGGATAGGTAAAAGGCGAAACAACTCGACGACGAGACCAACTAATACAAGGGTTAGTGCCTAGTTCCTTACCAACTTCATCAACGGAAGGCCGTCGAGTAGCTCTGGACCCCAATGGTTACAAGATTTTCTGGACCTAAGTTAGTGTCTATAATCATAACAGTTTTCGAACAACTATGGTGGGGTTTAAATTTGGTAAATAACATTTTCTATTAATATTCTTTTTTTTAGTCTTGTTTACATAGACCACAATTTATCATTGTGATGTGTTACTGATGCATCACAATGTTTTAAAAATTACATGATAGGGACATTTGCATAATAAAAAGAGAGTAATGAACCTGTTGCATTGAGTCAAATGTCCATCTTGCATTCTTTTGGGGTGAACCGTAGAAACAGTTGAATTACTTCAAAGTATGATATTAAAGTAAGTATTTGAATTATTTTTTATTTTACAGTGGAAAAAAGTATTCTTAACGGCCAATCCTCTCCCAAGGCGAATGTGGACCCTGAACTGGTGAAGTCCCTGGGACTCGGTGGGAAGGGCATGCCCAATATCAAGGGAGTGATCAAAGTCGATCCCAAACATATGCCTAATTTGAGCACAGGTAATTATTTGCATGGATAATTTTTTTTTATTTTTTCCTATTTTCAATAATGCATTTGAAACCAAAGTCTCCTTTTTCTCCTTTTTGTCCAATGTCAGTTGAAACTATGTTTAGTAATAGTAGTAGATAACAAATAGCCAAAAACTGCCTTTATTCACAAATGTTTCTGTTTGCATTCCTAAAAGTACCACGCACATTCTTGCACGCTTTAAATGAGTTGATACCCTGATAGTTGTTTTGAAATGTACTGTTTTTGAGACACATTTATAATGAATAATGCAATAATATAAAAATGTTTCATATTAATCTTTGTAATATAGTACCCTAAATACCATCTCAAATTATTTATTCATATATAAAGCATGCTCCTGTAAAGCGGTTTATACCAAATTCTTCCTTAACTTGTTTTATGTATAACATAACTTTTGTATAATATAAATAAATGTTTTTTTAACAGGTGTTTACATAATGTCGAAGAGCTCTGGTATAATGAAGATAGATTCACCTGGAAAAATTGGTCCAGGCCTTAATATAGACCAAGAAGTTATTAAGAAGCAGATAATGGCGGCTAAACAGGTAGGATGATTTTAATTACACAAATTAATTTTCAATTACACAATTTACCTTTCAATTGTATGTGTTGATTTATAAAATTATATTTTTTTTACAGAAAAAGATGGAAGAAAATAAGAGACAGTCGCCAAGTACTCCGATCACGCAACAGGTAATGTTGTGATGAAACTATTTCTTTATTATTTCAAATATGTTGATACACTAAAATAAGCTTTTAAGAGACTCTTTATAAATAAAATGTGTCATCATTATGAAAATACAGGTAAAGAAGACATATGGACCTGCTGGACAGCAAGTGACTGAGAAGACAATAATTACTCCTTCAGGACAGAAGATCATCCAACGTACGATACAGAGGCCGTATGGTGTACAACCAGACGGAAAGTCGCCCGTCACTATACTCAATAAGAAATTGGCACAAGTAAGTTAGACCAAGTTGTTTACTCTAAATTCCATGATCCGTCAATGATTTAAAATGTTACCTTATTGATTCTTACACATCTTGTATTTATCGTGTAATTTCCCGCTGGTTATGTGCGTATATTTCCCGTTCCCGTGAGATTTTCTGGATAAAAATCCTATGGCCTTTCTTGTATTGTCTAAAATTTTATCTAAATTGGTTCAGTTGCTTAGATGTGAACGAGAGACAGACAGACAGAACAATAGAGTTACTTTCCCTATATTATATGATATGAGTAGGGACAGTGTGATGTGATATATTTACAATATTTATTTCTTTATTTATTTCTTTATTTCACACACAAGTAATTTACAGGTATAACCCAAAGCATTACAAGGTCATTAAATTATAAGTAAATAATAAGTATCTGAACAATTATCTGTAACTTAGATAGTA
>LQNK01003219.1:30271-51236 GCA_001586405.1 Phoebis sennae
TATCTTAATGTATGTGTATTTTATAAGGCTTTATCGATGCTAAAATAAATCGATAATTATGTGCATTTATTTTATTTGTGACAAGTAAATTAAAAATATACAAATCATGTTGTCGTTATATTCACTTATGCACGCGCCTGTACCAAATCTTATGCCACAATCATAATGTAATACTACAATTTGTGAAAGGTACGCTTGATGTATGGCGCGGCCGCTTTTTAGTGACCATTCGAATTTGGTCCGTGTATCATAAGATTTATACATGTTGCTTCTCTTGTTGTATCTTTTTAACCATTCTGTGTATTACGCTGAAAATTCATATAACAGTTATTAACTAAACACACTAAATATATGCATACCTTTCAGTTTGCCAATTTATTAAAAATTTGTTAAATCACGCATTAAAATTGACATACCGATTTTTCATATAATATGTTTTATCTTTTTACATACAAATAGTACACTATTGAAACTTAACAAGAAGTTGAACATTGTTCTAAGGTATTTTTTAGCATTTTTATCTAGTCTCTAACCCTCTTATTTGAAGCAGTAAGTCAAAAAAACACTTATTTTATTTTAATTTATATCGCCTAAACGGTTTATTTTTATTAATTAGTTTTTTCATAAATCATGCACACAAATTAATAGCTATGTATGTAAAAAAAATCGTATATGTCCGACCACTAGTTTCAGAGATCCAGCATTTGGAAAAAAGTCCTCCTAGCAGAATCTTGAATAACTTCGGAGCCCTATGACGCACAAATTTCATTTTTACACACACAATTACAACTCGTGACACACTAATTATGTGCAAAAAAAATTTTTTCAGTAGGACCATTTTTTAAAAAAAGTTTCCGCTGGGAGAACGTTCCCCCAGCGGAAACAGTTTTTGTCGATTTTCTCCAAAACTACTGGACGCACAAATTTAAAAATTGCACACACAATTACACGACCCGACACACTAAATAGTTGCCAAAGAAAGTTGTCAAAATTCGATACTTTTCCGCGGGGGGAACGCACACGTAGGTGCACATATATTTTTGGAGGTACGGAGACCAATCGATATAGCTAAACCGATGATAGGTTTAGCTAATATATCGACAATCGATTAATTTACGGTTATTTTAAACTAACCTTCAATATTTTTACAGGACATTGAGAACATGTCTTAATGACAGGGTTACAATGTTTTATTTAATTAACTCCTATGCTTACCACTGGCAACATCAAAGTTGTATGTTGTTATTTTTACGTGTTTGACTTATATTATGTTCTTAATGTCTTGTACAAATATTGGAGATTGGCTTCGAAATGACCTTATATAAATTGTGTTTCATTTCACATTTCTAATTTATTAAAAGTCATACATACATGAGGGCTCAATGAACCGCCCGAGTCCTTGACTATATCGACCGCGTAGAAGATGACCACATAACTGCCGGACAGAATTTGCAGCATGTTGAAGGCGTTGATGAGCATGAGGGGCTTCAGTACGGGCGGCCGGAGGACTGTCGCGAAGAAACGAATGGTTTCCTCACCACGCGCCTTTTCTTTCTCCCGGGCTGATATCAATTCATGAAGTTCTCTTTGCGCCTATTAAATAATATACAAAATAATTTCCCAACTGTTACTGTGCCTAGTTATTGGTGTAATATGATTTAAATAAATTTGCTTATTAATGTATATTTACATATTTAGCATTCGATACAATTATATGCACTTTCCTTGTCTAAAAAACTTGTAATTATGGTAATAAAATGACTTATCGTGTAAGGAATTTGCATAAGTGTTCATAACTTAATAGCATTGAAATTGTTACAATAATGCAACATAATATCCACATAGGTGCTAATTTATTGTTCGTGTCTCCAATAACATATGTCGTTAAACATAAAAGTATAACGACACGTAATAATGTGTTGTTTATGGGCACTAATGTCGGTGTAATGCTACACTTGTTTCAATTACAAATTAGATAGGTACAGAAGTTATCACGTTTATGAATTATGTACTACACTTTTCATACCTAAGCTCGGTGGTCGCATTAAGCTTATTTACTTTGGTTTAATGTTCAAAGAATTATTGCGGCAAATGTCTAGCATTACGATAGATGTAGATAGATAGAACGAAAATATAAACCAAAAATAAGTATAATATTTTCAGTTCAACACAAAAAGTGAAAGACGCGCCTCTCAACCGGATGACATTGGCGCTCGGATTGTTCCGATATAGACCAAGATATGTTGTGTATTGCTCGATCATGCTTTGTACGGAGTTTGACTTCTGTAGCTATCTATTTCGTTTCAAATATGGCTCGTCGAAACTTAGCAGTTAATATCGTTAAATGTTCGAGAAACATCGCATCAATTGGAGAGCGTGTGCTTATTGACCTCATCAGACACGATTGCTCGAATTGTATTCAAACCATGTTATGAGCTCGAAAACAAACCACTTAAGGCATTGTTCAGTGGTGTAATAACAAACAGTTGCCTGAAATAGCTTATTGAGGATTAGATAATTCTATTGTAGATGATAATATAGGTATACCTACGTCAGAATTAAAGTTTGAGCTTGTTTATTTGAGAGGAAAACCTATTTGTAAATCATAAAGCAAACATTTTCCTTAAGTGCATAGTTAATAGTCAGTTTTTCATAATAAATATGTGTCTCAAAGCAACTTTAGTATTTCATAACATTACATATAATGAACTTACTGTATCAGGATCTCCTCGTAGCCTAGACATGGCGGCCATAGCGTCGTGGAATCGTCCCCGTCGGGCCAGCCACGTGGGACTCTCCGGTGAGAAGCAAAGCGCTATGAAAGCCAAGATCGGCAGCAGTATAGACAGGTGGGCCACTGATCTCCAGGGCAGGGCTCCGCCGAGCGCGTACACGTAAAGCACTCCTAGTGAGTAAGCTACGAATGGCGTTCCGATGAGGAGGCCTCTCAGTCTTGGTTCAGATATTTCTCCTAAATACACCTGTAGGAAAACATTTTTTCTTAAAAGAATCCTTCTAGGAATAATACCAAGACCGGCTGAATAAAAAAATGTGAATCTTTATTCAGCCGGCCTTTGTATAATTTGCATAATTGCTGAGGTTTTCCTGCAATATTTATTGGATGTTTTCCTTCTACTACTTATAAAATTAATACATCATGGCGGTGTAAGTGGTTTTTGCAACGAGCACGCCATTTTTTTGTTTGTCATCTAACAAAAAATACATACAAGTCATGAAAATTGAGACTTCGTTATCTTACATCCGCATCTTAACATAAATATTGAAATGACCTTATAATTTATTCTGATGTTTATCTTAAAAAAAAAGGCTTCATTGTATTACACATAGTAACCTGTACTTTTATAAAAAAAATACCAATTATAACGGAAATGATAGAAAAAGACTTGACATTCCATTGTTTATAAATTGCATACAAGTAATACTAAGAAGCATAAATATAACATTATTTATTGTATAGCTTGAGCTGGGTCTGAATTCGTGTACTCTAATCAGTTAAAGTAGGAGTTATGCAAACGGGCCCCTAATGAAACGCTAATTCTGCGGTACACACGCGACCGCATATCGCTGACTCTTGTATGTATATTCCATTAGTATAACGTAATTTTAACTTTTCATAATATGTATTTCAATTTATTTTCTTTCCAGTCCAACCCCCATTCTTAAAAACCGTTTGCATTCGCACCACCTAGTTGTAAATTAGGATTAGTTTCTCTTTATAATAAACAATATAAAAGTATATGGTTTTTTGAGTCCTTCGAGTGTGTTTAACATTATTTAGGTACTATGCAAACAAAACGTAAAATCTAAAGAAGAGAATATAATATTAGTTAAATCCTAAGTGGAATTACATAAAATTTTATATTCTTTACCTGAGATGGTGCAGCCAAAATGCCGACAGCAAAGCCACAAACGACTCTTCCGAAAAGTAACACGGCATGGTGAGTAGCTGTGCCTATCAGGATCCAACCCACGACCAGAGGCAGGGTCGATGCTTGAAGAGTTCGCTTTCGTCCTATTGCCTCCATTATAGGACCGGAGAGCATTGAACCCAAGGGCGTTGCCGCTGAATGAATACTGGCTGTAAAAAATAGTGCATTGAAATACGACTTTTAAATACATTTTTTGTATCTTTCAGGAGGTAAACTCCATATTGAGGTGACATTAAACTTTTAACGAGATTTCGTGTTTGATTTAATCATTTCATAAATTAAATATGTTTATTTTGTAATTGTTATCAGCGCTCCGTTCTATCGTATTTAGTAAACAATATTATTATATTATGCGCCCTTCAATATGTGTGTACATAGTTTTAATTTTTTTTCCTGAAGAATTAAGGAGGAACTGTGGCTTCCGTGTCGGAATGTCCATTAAACCATGAACAGGAAGCTGAATTTTGTTGCACTTTTTACCTTCGAGTCACTACACAAATTATTTGTTTTATACGTGAATTAAAGCCAATGAAATAGTACGTATAAAATAGGATAACAAATTATAATTAAGTAAATACCTAGTTTGAGTAAATTTCCTAGGAACCTAGAAATTAATATTGATTATATAACTTAGATACAAGCGTATCATTATTTTGTGATGACACGTGCATGGGCAAGAAGTGTACCTACTGTGTATCTAATGATTTTATTTATTGCAATTTGCAATCTACAGCTGTTGCGAAGTGGGTCAATGTAAGACACGATATTTACTAAATGAAGGCATGTAAAAAGGTAATGATGTGCCTTCATCTTATTTTGTTTATCATTTTTGCATTTTATCTATCAAGTAACATAGCATTTAGATTAAAAAATACAAAATTTATTATTCTAAAGTGCATAAAGACAAGCGTACTTTAGCAATGACAGTGTAATGCAAAATTTATATGAATAAACGTAGTTAATGCTGAATACGTGTGTTCGAATATTTATGTTTTTATGGCTAGGGAAATATGCTGTAATAATCGCATTGAATAAAATAGATGAATTAGTACAAAACGATTATTTCGAAAATATTTTTGAATTAATACGAAACTACTGGCACAGACTTGTATATAGTGTGTGTAATTATGTGTATTTCAGTAGTTTGTAAGAAATGAGGTATCTACCGAATGTAATAAATGCGCATATGTAATTTTTATTTGCTTCTAGAAAACAATACACGCATTAACGAATATCTCAAGTACACATCAAAATTAAGAAAATGTTTTAATTAATATAAATTGCGACCAATTACAGAACAGTGAATAATTGTACGTTTAAAATGTCATGTGTTGTTCATTCGTTGCTTGAACATTAATCATAATCAATTAGCAACTAACTTCGTTGAGACTTGTATGTTAGAAATAAATCAAGTAAAAAGCAGCTACCTACATATCTCGAATATGCATTTTATAAGTTGGAATTCTTTGTTGTCGTCGAAATTAAACTTAAAATGTTCTTAAACATATGTATCTATTTCCTGCCTTTGTTTCCATAATTACTTTGTTAAGCAAAACGCGAAACTAATTTTATGATAAATTCTGAGGATATTTTGAGGAGACAAGAATGCCAACAAAAGAACAATGACGAAGAGAATTTCAATTGTTCTCGGATTACTATTTACAAGTAATCCGGCCTCACTTCGGTTCTAATAAGAGAGTAAATGAAACCTTCAAACGTATTGCTACTAATTCCAAAAGATATCTAAAAGAGTTCAGTCCATACTTAAGGACATTCTTATTTATATAGACTTATCGCGAAAAATTACAAGAAAAAATTGGTTCAATATGTGTGGATGTATGGATGAAACTTACCTATCCAAGAACCCATATCATCGTCTATCCTCATGGTGGAATTTTCGGTTCTTAGCTGTGGCAAGGCGACGGCAGAAAAGCCGATGGGGTGACCCGCACCTGCTGCTAATATAAGCACCGCGCATGTTATAAGGCACTGTAACAAAGTAACAAGCAGCGAATTACAAAAGGCTATAATGCAGCAAGTCGAAAAGGGATACCACAGTCACTAACACTTAAGTAACATGGACGATATTATTCATGACAAGAACTTTCTACCGTCGACCAATATAAAAAACAAAACGTATTTGAAGCCATGCAGAAATAATTCGTTACAAAGTTGACGTTGAGAACGGAGACGTTACGTCATTGAAAAGATTTTCATTTAGATTATATTCATGATTTTAAAAGTAAAAATTGATTATTATATGACAAATGGGTTACTCTTTTAAGGGCGTGACTAGTTCATATTTGCAAATATTTCGTGACACAATACGTTTTAACATTTATCGGTCAGTCCTAAACGTGAGTTTAAGATCAAAGTCGTCTCGATAAACCATGAAATGTTATCAATAATGTACACGTTATATGAACTTGACATCTTTGTAATGTGATCAGATTATTTCGTTTTACTCGAGCGATTTGTTAGTGACCTACTGACAAGTTTTTGGCATTAATTTTTTGTAGAAGCAGTGTAGTGTTATGTAAAGTCCCCTTTACACATTAGAAGACCCATACGTGAACGTCATCAGTCGATGGATGCTGGATGCTTCGGCAGACGTATATTAACATACGCGGACGACATCTGCAGATGTCGTCCGCGTATGCGTCTGCAGATGTGTAGAGAGAGCCTAACAAGTTTCAGTAACTGGTCAGTAATAGTA
This sequence comes from Phoebis sennae, assembly GCA_001586405.1. NCBI lineage: Eukaryota > Metazoa > Arthropoda > Insecta > Lepidoptera > Pieridae > Phoebis > Phoebis sennae. Next base: position 36,938 of record LQNK01003219.1, read on the forward strand.
TAATTCGCTGGCCTTTTTAACAATACTGATGTGATTTAATGATCTAGCAAATTATAAAAACGATTCGAGTGCATGCAAGCCTGTACTGCGTATAACATTTGTAAAGCTGTGACTATACTTGAGAAGCATCTTATCAAATTCGTCAAAGAAGTTTAGATCGCACTTGTTGACATACAATTCTCGGACTTTTTCTTCTAGGTTCTCTACTTGGACACAATATCGAACGCCTGAGATTCAATTGTTGTAAACTGGTGATGTAGCATTTACGTGAGATATAAGAGATTTGGTTTAACTAAGATAACGTGACGCGCCCCTGTATCACACTTATCACTAATTCAAATGTTATTTAGACTAATTTGTAATAATTTGATTGACTACAATTTTATTATCATATTTATGTACATAATATAAGCATTTGAATTCGGAAATGTCTTTAAAGATACAATTATTAATATTTAAAATCGTGTATTTCCATAAATTTGGTTGAAAATAGTTCTTAGGATAACGAAATATGATACACAATTATGTCACTATTTAGCTAAAACGATTATCCACAGTGTCGGTACAGTCTTCTTGGTACTAATCATGTTAAAAGGTATACCTTACTGGGTCATGTACGATATACATATATCTACTCAGTGTAATTTATCAATGAGGGTTTTCTCCACTTCATTAACTAAACGTTTCTTATAAGTTCAATCATATTAGTGGTAGTAGTCAGGGTGTGTAAAATGTGTGTGTATTTTATGGATTACATCATCTTCATTGAAGGAACATTCTAGTTTAGGTATCTATCTATCTATCTATATATTTAAAAAAAATGTCTAGATAATACGAAATTAAATTTAATTTGTTTTCAATAAATTTTTCCACAATTAAGTTGAAGTATTTATTTTTTATATTACTTATAAGGTAAGGCATTATTAATAGAAACAAAATATGAGCACTAAATTATTGCTCATGACTGTACAGACGTAAAAATAATAAGCGGATTTTGATGTGGTGGAACAAAACTTTGAATTTATTACCTCGCTAGTCCAGTTCAAGTTATTTTTACCCCGTCTACAAGTTTTGTTTTTCCATCGTTCATCGCAGCACAATTACAAAAAAAAACTAAAAAATATTATGTATAAAGAGCATATTAATATGGTAACATACCTGATTAAATACACCTCGGACTGAAGAATAAGTTTCACCCTTCACGTAGGGTGGCAGTGTGGCCGTAGAGCTAATGCTTCGGAGGAAATTCTGAAGTGCTTCATATTCCTCTTTACTTTCCACTTCTTTCCTCTTGACCACTGGTTTTGGGCTCTGTGACAGCATAGCTTCGTGAGCGCCATCCCTGCCAGAAATAATATTTTGGTAAAACAGCATAGAAAAAAGTAGAGATTTGCTGAAATGTCAAATAATGTTTATAGTCTGAATCTTTATAGGTGATTAATTCATAAAGAAACATTACAATTTTCATGTTTTTAATCTTGTAAATTCCGAAGAAGTTAATCCTGGACGTTTTTTCTCTTGCTGTTTACTAGTCGTCGCTTCTTACGTAAACATAGACATAGATAGTAAGTAAACGCAAGAAGTATTCGCAAGGTATATGTTCCCCTGAGAAAAAAATTCTAAAGCGAATTACATAGTAGGTAATCAATGTCTAAAACCATTGTCACTATTGTGTGGGCTATATAATGTTTTATAAAATACATGGGAAGTACTTTGTAATATTACTGTAGTAGGTATATTTCATATCATCATGAATTCCGGCCGGTTGTTTAATGATATGGGTAATTTCACGGCGACAAGTAATACCGATGGTTACCCGCATGGTTTAATTGATGTATCATAAGTCATAACAAACAAATAAATAATTGTTATATAGGAATAGATGGACAGACATCTAACAGACTTAAAATACACTACTCATTATAACAGAAATAAAAATGCAGATTAACTAGTTGCACAATATTTTAAGTCTTAACAAAAACACAAACGATAAGAAATAAATCATAGCGTCAATAAACTGATTTGCCTTTAATTTGACCGAATGCTCTAACAATGTATTATTTAAATATTACGTATGGTATACAAAGCTGTTCTGTAGACTATCACTGACGTAACAGATCAGCAAAGCTACAGATGTGCGGATGAGTGTAACTATTCAGTACACACAGACACTGTCCGTCACGTGCATGTATTTAGGCATCTTTGCCAATTTTTTTTGGTTGTGGATCGGTATGAGTTTGCCAAATATACTGGTTACAACGTAATGTAAATATAGGTTATTGGAAGAATTTCATTCTCTAGATATAAAAATCTGAAGAAATTGTCGTAGAACGACATACTATTAAAGACATTTTTACGGCCTAAGAAGCTTTAAAATTAATTTTTAAAGATCTATCAAATAATACATTATTTTATATTCGTGATTTTTTTTATACCCCGTTTATTTGTATGCAGGACCATACCTTAAAAATGTTTTTTTCAATGTGGCCTATACGTTGAATCTATTGCCTAATATTGAATAGTGTTATTTACTTGATTGACACTTATATAAAAAGACAATCAGACAAACAGAAAAAACTGGTAATCATGGTTTTGTGGTCAAGTAATGATAAATATTCAATTTACAAAAATGGTCTTAAGAGCATCTGTTGCTAAACTGTAACGAACGATATTGGATCGAATTTCATATTTAACCATACTCATAATAGGTATGTACCACCTTGAAAGCGGATGGCGTGAGTTTGATGGATAAATAATTGCTTTTGGCGCCAAGAATCGATCAATACTCGATACAATAAGGATTTATTGGATTTTAGTTGAGGCGACAATAAGGATAATCTGGGATATTAATTAGATATTAAATATTAAAACTTTGGTCTTACTCGACACTAAATTACTTTTTGATTATTATTATACTCAATTTTATTTTATTATAATCGATATTCCTTCTAGATGTGTATCAAAAATAATATAAGTTACCGCGATGAAGATGAACGTATCTATGATATGAATAATAAACAACAATAATAACGACTTTCAACGACCGGTTACGTACATCATCGTCATATAATAATTCTTGTAAAAGTAGTCATATAGTGGATTATAAAATAAATTTTTTTTTTCTTATGTAAAATTGATGTGCAATTCTATCAAGAAGTATCAATACAAAGTATAAAGTACAATTTCAACGGAGTTATAATTTTATACGGAAAGGATGACGAAAACAGAAAACGAAAGAGAATATGAATTTTAGAACATAAATTTTGTAATCGAATAATATTATCCTTATGCCAGGTTTTCATTAGTGCAATAGACAATATAGAGAATATAGACAATAAGTATCATAATTAAAGATTTTTTAATCCTACAACAAAGGCTGTGGACGAATTGTCAATAAGTATAGAATTTCCAACAATTCGTCTCGATCAAGCTTCTACGGAATTAGAGCTTCTATCATAAGCTCTATCGATTATATTGCGAACGACCTCGATAAGATATCTTAACTATCTCATAAACTGAGCTCTCCTACGCGTTACTGAATTCTGAATACTGATTATTGAATGACTAAAAAGGGCGTATTTGTATACGAACAAGCTTACCTCTGTATCTTCAAAACACGACACCCACGTTGACAATAAAACGCGTAACCGAACAATAATACAACCATTGTTTGTTTTTGTTTGAAATTGTTATATTATTTAACGTGTTCGTAATACGTCTGTTGTGGGCACTTGTAGTATACAAGATTGTATTTTCTTGCAATTATTATCATTACGACCTTTCACCTCTCTACTGTAATAGACATTCTATAAATACCAGGACCAAAGAAAAATATTTTAGAAGAATACATCAAATAAATAAAATACGCATACAGTACGACATTCTTGAATTTAATTACGTACAGACAATGACATAGTTACGAATTAGGAAATTTATATTCGAGCACAAACTAATCTTAAAATGGGACATTGACGAACATTTCGTCCTCTATTTTATTTTTAGCTCGGCTTCAAGGACATAGAGATTATTGAATAAATTCCCTTTTTTTAGTTATATAACATAATCAACTCTTAAAACGTTTATTTAACCAAAAAAGGAATTAAGTACGTATGTCTTCTCACTGACAATTTATTCAGTTATTTTAATTTAATGATAGATTTTTGATTTAGTAAAATTTTGTATATACAAGGTATAGTATGCTAGTACTATACATTTATAGTTATGAGTTCTTTGTCGCTTTACACGCTCGGGCCAAACATTGCATTTTCCTGCATCAATTTTAGATAAGTTTGAGATATGTACCAACAGCTGTAGACGTCGATTAATATTGTTTTGCCATGACTACGAGTAAGAACTAAGAACCTTTGATAAAAATTAGAAGAAGTTTTCAGAACTGCGTAAAATGTAGATTTACGATATCGAAGATTTTTTATAGAAGAAAACGGGTAAACGAGCAGGCGATCCACTTGATGGTGAGTGGCAAATGGCCCATAAGCACCCACAATGATTTTAGTTGTTTATATTAACATAAAGATCATATTTTCTAGCAGAATTGTGAACGGTCAGAAATGAACTCCAGCTGTTAATTTCGCAAGTTGACCTTTAAGTGTCTGTGTTTGACATTAGTGTTTGTTTGGCAACACCTTCCTAGTGCTCCTATGACCATGATTATATCTATGTCGCCATCGACAAAGCCTTCGGAATATATAAGTTATTTTTGTTCTTAATATCCCGACAGATCTATGGTTACAAGTTTATATTGTTTAACTTCGTAGTGAATGTTATTTTTTAATATTAAGTTTTCGTTAGTAAATAATGAATAATAGTAAAAAATATTAGACATTGAACACTACGCCATCTAGTCCAATACTAAGCAAATCTTGTACTATGGAAACTAAAGGACTGATAGACATACATAAACATACTTTATTTTATGTAAATGCATACGTACTGTAGATAAATTGTCACCTGGAGAGTAGAAAATTACAGTGTCCATCACATTTTTTTTTTAATTTTCTACCCGTGGGGATTGAACCCACATCCTCCGGCTAAATAGACCATTGTCATATCCTCTACGCCATTTGGGTCGTCATCATGTTCAAAAGGAATTCATAAAAAAGATCAAACTTTGTGTTCGTTTATGAAATGTATAGTTTATGACTTCAACAAAATTGCATAATGTATGTTGAGTTCTATCAGCGTTTCTTATGTAATAAACGACGCGTGTCGCCTTTTAAACTGTTTGTGTTTGATTATTTTTCAATTTTCCCGACCTTGATTATATTATATATTTGTCATTGAAGGTGGAACAATCTATATAATTCAATCTTTTACAATCCTATCTCCCTTTCCTTATTTTCAAAATGGGAAGAATTAAGATTTTCACTAAAGATATAAGTTTATCTGTTTGCAAAATCTAAAAATTAGATTTCTGCAATCTGTTTTCCTTCCTTATTTTTCCTATATAGGAAGAAATCAAGAAATCATCGATTAATTTATCGTTAGAAGAATCGTTATATATATTTTTTATAAATGTCTAGTTTATTCAAAAACCGGTCAATATCTGGGTTTGTTAGCATTGTTGATCTTTATTGAGGACGCAGTAATTTAGGTTATAAAGAAATCCTAACATTATCAATACAATTGGGCCAATTGGTAAAACTTTTCATTCCGTAATATGTGAATACTCATAACTAATAACTTGTAAATAATAATATCACACATTTGTAATATAACTCATGAAATCGTTTCATTAAAATAGATGTTTTAACAATTTCTTCGATAATTAAACTGATTTTAATTAATATAAGTTGTAGTTATTCTTAGGTGATATTTTATATCCAGGTATCATCTGAACGATGACGAAGACATGGATTATTTCCTCAATTAAACATTAAAATATAATTGTTAATCACTGTATGTGGTATATTTCTGTCATGGAAAGGTCTAAATAATAGTGTTATCAGTATTGGTTTTACCAAATGTTAAAGCATTGAGTCAGATTGAATGCTGATCATTCATGAACTCATAGCATGCCGAAAAATCGGTATCACAACGCTAACCTAACCAGAAACGATACTTGTATTGTACCAAAAAATGATCCTAGCTCCCTGAATAAGATGAGAATGAGCCTTATCAATCAAAGCGATTCTAATATGAGAACATAATTAATTTGCGGTATTTTTTCTTGCTGTCGCAAAACCATGGAAGAACTAAACTATAGGAATAAGCATACTATAAAAAAGACAAATATGTTGAATTGTAGAGTGCCAAAAATGAACTAAATAAAATATTTATGATAGCTTTTATTAGTAAAATATCTTCTCGTATTCGGTTGCAACATTTTCCATAAGGTCAAAAATCTTATGCAATACGAAGTAAATATGGATAAGATTTTTGCAATAACAATAAATTTTAAAAGAGTCATTTTATATTATTAGTACTTGTTTGGGATTCAAGGACATGTATTATAAAATAACTCTATCATCTCTAACTATTGACTTCAATAACGGTACAAAGTGCGACCACTTTTTTCTAAACTTAGGTCCATTTTCATACGTCCATAATCAGTTCAATAAACGATAAAGTTATCATGACTACAGTTAGTATTTTGCTTAGCTTCAGTATTTTGTTATCGCGAACGGGATTTTATAAGGCGACTTTATTTCCTTTGTAAGTTTGAGACCCTTGATAATTCTCATGCTAGCGGTGTTTATCGTAAAGATATAGAGTCCACAAAAACTTTTATTTTTGGCAAGGGTTATCGACATGGCCTGCACATGAATGCTCGTACAACAAACTAAAAAAAATGTAACAATAAATATTTCAAGCATATTGTTCTTAATTTTTTTGGATGGTGGATTATATTTGTACAGATGAAATTGTAGGTAATTGACCAGACGAAGGTATAAAATTAACAATGTCAAGTTGCCTTTGTTTATTTGATAATTATGGAGCACTTAATCAAGGAACGTCCTTTGTGTTATTTCTTGTTCGGTTACCTAGGTGAAACCGCTTAATAGTAACAAGGTCACCAGTGACCTCTATACTCGTACTTACATCTTCGTTTGTTGCTATGTAAGCAAAATACAAATTTTAATTCTAATTCACTAGTTACAATTAAACTGATGTACACTAAAATTTAAAATTCAAATTCTACAATTGTTAAGACACGAAGATGTACGCTTTTAAATAAAAGTCAGTTTTGTAAATTATTCTAAATTTAAAGTGTACATGTAAATAAATATTTTACTTTAATTTAAGGTTGTTACAAAATTATTCCAACTACTTGTAAATACATTGCAGCGTTCGTTCTATTTATCCCGAATAGGTTTTAAATAAGATGATAATTACTCCAATTAATGAATTACCACGCATTTACCAAGTTTCTAAGAAGGAGTGGAGTTCTTTGTGGAGTGGAACTGGCTCAAGGGTAAATCATATGGGATTTTAATGATGCATGTAAATAAACAATACTCATCTACCTAAGTACATGCCCTTGTTGGCGTGTCGAATGACTAAAAGTACAAAGTAGATTTGTGAAAGTTGAAAGTAGCAAGAAAATCCTTAGTAAGTCTAGACAAATTGATCAAACATATTATAATTACCGGCAACGAGTTCGAGCGTTACTAATCATATACATACATTTTTCGATATATTCAACTCTTTTGTCTCTAGTCCTTGCATACAAACGTTTTATTACAAAGAGCGGTAATTATTGCATGAAAAAAAAAAATTAAATAATTGTTATACGTCACGTGACAAACATTAAAATAAGTGTGAAGATATTATTTGGGTGTATCAAATAGGATTTCTAGGTTTTTGTTCCATATTCGTCCACCTGTTCACTTATTATGTAGTTTTATGGACAAATTTCACTGTGTCATTAATTAGTACAAAGTTTATTTTAACACCTGAATAATACATTCAATGTTTATAAGTGGTAAGGGCACCTACTTCTTGTAACCCAAATACATACTATTTCAAGTTGCCTTCGGGGTCGATTTAAATAGTGATTTTATTATTTACTTGATAAAAATATATAAAGGAAAAATCTCAAAACTGTAACTATAAATTATCTTGTGCAAGATCGCAAAAAAACTGAATAATAATAAAAATATTATTTTACGAAAATATAAACAGAATAAACATGATCGTATTTATGAACTCCTCATACAATAATTTTGAAGACGTTCAAGTTTCTCCGACTGTTCAACTTTTACATCCGGAAAGTTGCATCGGGGTTATCCACGATAGGAAAAAAGGGTTCTGCGCCTCTGTAATTTTGGTTGATATCGTTAAAAACAACGAAAGCGCCGTATAGAACTAGAAACAGTTTTCATCTTTCGATTGATTTCTTGGTGATAAGAACTGCCATTATTTTAAATTTGCTTCCATGTAAGATTTGATTTGTTTAAGCAATAAACTTGTCTTAATATATTCCTTTTAATATTCAGAACAATTGAGTGGATAACCAATATTTGAGGCAGGCCTCAAATGGCTTGGATTGGATATCTTTAAGAGACGAGGAGGTGTCGGATGACGGTTCTCTCTGGTGACGAAGCTTAATATTACTGAAATAATGACACCTCACGATCCTGTCTGCATAGATCTCGTACAAGTGGAAGAGAATAGGATAAAAGTGTTAAATTAATATACCTGCCTCTTTGATTGAGGGAATTCAATCTATCACTAATCTTAAGTATTCATTGTCCTTCGTTGATAAAAATTATATTATTAAACGGCTATTTGCATACGATTTGGATTTGATTATGTTCGTCGAGTAATTTTAATGACGTCATCGTCGATAGGCTGAGATGTCTGCGGTAATAATTTAAGACGTTAAGCGCAAGAATAGTGCTCGCATAATAATGTTTTTCGTACACGAAAAATAGTAGTTTTGAGAATTCCGAATTTCGATAGATGTATTTTATATTTTTTAAATTATCAGAGCAATTACGTTGTGGTTGCGAATCAATTTCATTTCCAATGTTACTTATTTGTATCATCAAATACTTTGAGTTCTTATCATTTTTAATTTAATTGTAATAGGAATTATATTACAGAACCACTAGTTTATTAAACCCGAAAAACATGACACCACAGCACATAAACGGTACTAAGTCCGCATATAACAAAAAATTTGCCACTCAAAATGCAACAGTTTTTGTTGGTTCAAAATAATTTTCATTTATTTTCACGTTTTGCAGTCCTAAATGATTTTTTTAAGAGAAGGAATAAATTTTTATATATGTATATTTAAATTATTTTTGTTGAGTTATATTAATTTAACTATAAGTTAAGTGGTAAAGAATTAAAGACCAAAGAGAAATTCAAATTTATCATAGAAATAGGAACAACATAAAATTACTTACCGTTTATTTTTATCCTTCATTTTGACGAGAAATCTAAGTAATAGTCTAAAAAAATATAGAACGAAACCAGTTCTTTGACTTTCCACTTAGGCAATCACTGTGGATGTGGTTCTTCTTCCAAAGACTGTACTTTCTAGGCGAAGTCTGTTTACTGACTGGTCATAGTATACTACAATATTTATAAAGCTTTAGATCAAAACATTGTGAATGAAAGCGATCGATTGATTCCGTAGTTACCGCCGCGACGGCGTCTACAGGCGAGCGTTGCGCCGAACGACTGCCGCCGGCTCTGCGAAATTCGAAAAGCACTTCGAGCAACGTTTGTAGCTTGTCCGCAAGCTGACGTCATAATAATCACGAACAAAACAGCGGACACGGACCTTGAATTACATATGAGTTTGTATCCATCAACGTGACATACGAATCATTCATTCCACTCTTATCTTTAACTGATATGTAGACAGAAATCACGATTCACTGCGAATTGTTTATATATAGGTACGTCATATAAGGGCAAAAGATAAGTTTTTAGATACGTTTGAGAAACTTTGGTTGTTAGATTCTTATCACCACTTACGTAACTCGAATATCGATTAAGATTAATAATGAGTGTCATCTTGAAAATTACTAGAGTAAGTAGGTACGTAGATAAGGTTCTAAAGTTGTAAATATTTAATTAGGTACTTGTTAGTGAAATATTTGAAACTATAATAACTTATAGTATTTATAGACATAACGAACGATTGTAGATTTGTGAGTCGGTACACGTTCATCTTACCTATTGTTGTATTCAAAATCGTATCTATGGCCTACTTTTTATTTTTTTTACTTAGAATCTTTCGTCCATTTTTGTATAACAAACTTTAAATTAAGAACATGACATAACATGTGTCGTGTTACTTTGATTGATCACTGATTGATACATTCGTTTGATTGATTGAGGTAGGAGGATGTTCCTCAGACATAGGCTAACGTAACAGATATAGATCTTTGAAGTTTGATAGGGCAAATTGATAGGGATCCATTTTTTTGCGATTTTGCACAAGATTTTTAAAATATCTTGCTGGCAAAGTATAAACCAAATCAGTAGTAGATAAAAATAGAAATAGTTAAGTAAAGTATCTGTCTGATCATGTATTATAGTTAGATACGTATACGTACGAACTGTAGTGTACTTTATTTATTCGTTTTGTAGTGTGAATAAAACATACAAAAAATGAAAGCAATGTATGTTTTTGCAATTTCGCTGCATGACGATTTGATGTATGAAATACTTATAAAATAAATGTCATAATTTTTACTTGGTTATCCGTGGTTACGGAACCACAATGGAAATCGTCAAGAGGGTGGTCAGAGGTCAAGAGGTAAAGAGGGTGTTAAAGATGGGGTCCATCTGATATTTGAAAATCACTGCGAACTTTATTCAGAGAATACCTGCTGCAATAGATGTGTAGGAGGTGATTTGTATTTTTTGAGAAAGAAGAGGGGGATAGGTTAACGATACTTAAAAAAGGGAAATAACGAACGAAGGATATTGTGTGAGCAAAAAGGGCTTCGGTGCCCCCATTGATAAAAAGAAGCTATAGTCTTAACTAGCACTGGGAACATTACCAATACAGAAAATCAATCCGGTAACTACCTCGGTGTGAACTCGGTTCAATTGGTATTGAAGTAATGCTATAGTCGTACTTCCATGTATTTTCTTATGAAGTAAAAATGAAACCCTTAGGGGCAAGTTGTTTTATCTTTCTATTTATTAAGTTGTTATCCCATGCATCCGGTAATAAAAACTTACAAAATGTTTAGTGTACATAATAGAACGAGTTTTTGGCTGGTTACAGACATAACTTTACTTTCTCTAGATACTGATCTATGCAAATTTTAAGCGAGTCCGAACTCTGTTAGCCAATCTTAAATAAATAAACAAACAAGTAATGAACCGTGAAAAATTAGATAAGATTTATATTTATTATTTTAGTAAGTATATTATTCAAAATAATGAGGGCTAATACTAAAGAAAAGTCGGGGTGGATCATAGTGATATTAAAAAGTACGTAAAAAGTTCGACATGCCTGATATTGAGTGGTAGTAATAAAAATATTTTTTTACTTTATTAGTCTTTACAATAATTCCATGCCAATAGTCACGTTTAACAGAGATAAGAATTTTATTGACATTTATAATTAAGTATATACATCAGCTAACCTTAAAATTAACCTTATTGTTATCAAACAGTATGGAGACTCAAATATTTTTTCCATAATCACTTAGGACAATATTTTTCACTCTGTGTACATTTTCTTCCCAATCTGTACCTACTACTAGCTTTCTTTTTCGTTACTATGGTTGCTCAGAAGAAATTGCTAATTAGCAATAAAGTCGTCACTTGTGTTTTCCATCGGTCCATCGCTATGTGACTGCGTGCGTTTGCTTTATTTTATTTCAGTCATCTAACATCAAGTGAACCGCATGCTCTGCTTGCCTGCTGTACTTAAAAAAATAAGCATGAAATTTCATTTTCAAAGACCGTTCAGGAAATTACAATTATTAAATTATGTTTTGCTAAAATGATAACTACGCCGGTTATGGTAGTTTTTTCGATATACTTTATGTAACTCACATAAACAAAACGTTGAGAGAATATTCGAAGCTAGATTCGAGACTCGTATAGATTACTGATAGACAGATATTACAACCACAATCGTATGTGAAATAAATAACTACTTATATCAAATCTCGATAACACTTGTTTGGAGCTGTCTAAGCACTCTTTTCTCTCTATTTTCAGCCCGCACAAATTCTTTATTAAAAATTTGTGCTGGAATGTAGGAATACTTCGGTAACTGATCTCTGAATCGAAAAGCTATTCAGTGATATCTTGAGAATTATGTATCACGCTATATTGGAAGATGTTAAACTCGATTTCTATCTTTAAACTCGCTCATTACATATTTTTCGGTAACTTGGATATAAAACCATAGCCGAGAAGACAGCTTATTGTATAGATTATTATCTATATATTAGCATTTCAAAACAATTTTGATATGCTAGGAACCTAACCTATACAACGTATTTTATATTGTAAATTAAGGGCAATCATTTAAACCGGTTTTATATTTCCCAACAACAACTAGTAGTAATTTATTTAAATGGTATATTAAAATTCTTTATATAAACGATTGTAGCATAGAACGTAAAGCGTTTATGAATGATATTGAAATGATGAAGAATCGTGTTCTTCCGCATTTCCACATATTTTAATTAGCAATTATAGCACACTGTTTTACGTCGTTTTTCAGTGGGAGCGTTGTCTGGGATACGATTTACCCATTTCATGCCAATGGTCGGATCGCACTCCAAGAATGAATAAAAATGCTGTTCAATAAAACGTGCGTCTATAGCAGTGAAACCGTTAGTAGATTATTCGTCTAACAGAAGACTGGTACGCACAGGATATAAACAGTAAACAACTCTTGTTATTGTTTTTACAGTGATTCTTGTTTTGCAACCTGTCAAATATGTAGTTTGTGTTATGACTATACTATTACATCTTATGTTATAAACACACAAACATAATAAAAACAACATATTCATGTTTTATTATTTTACAATTAATAACATTCTCTCATTGAATCGCCTTTATATCAATTATTTTTATTTACAGCAGGCAAGCGGAACATGCGGTTCACCTGATGACTGACTGACCGTAGCTCATTAACATCTTCAACATCAAAGTGTCGCGGATGCCTTCATACATGTACGACATATGTATATCATAAAAGCATCCATGATATTGAAGTAGTAGTATGGACAAAGAGAAACCTTAATATAAACGTTCACTTTACTTTGGAGCATTTACCCTAGAATTCTACATATTTCGAGGGCTGGCACCAATATTTGTGTAGGTATTGAGGCAAGCTGAAAACTTGTACGATGCCTTTTTCTCCTATTATACCCCGACGTGGGACTGCAAGACTGGTGACATGTGTGGATGGGGATGTTAACATGCACCAGTATATTTTAAAATGCATGTATTTATATTCGGATAATCACAGTAACAGATCTACATAGAAATATTAGTCCCCTTACATTACAGGCGTATAAAACGCGGAATTACACTTTTGCTTGTTGTGTGCGATTATCTACAGCGATAATAAATATTTTTCAAGCATTGTTACCATGTAGTACATTTTAGTTAGTACATTTATAAAAATAGATAGATACTTATAAGTCGTACAAAAACATTAAGTAACAACCAAAATAAGGCATTTTGTACTTATATGAGGATAAATACATTGATGAATTTTGACCTTCCCTGGGCTATCATTTAAACTAGGTATACCGTAAAGGCTCGTTAAGGAAGGCTAAGGCTGAATTTTTCAATGTCAGTTTTTAAATACGTAAGTATGTCTTCCTCAAATATAAATGAATCTAGATTTGATCCTGAGGTATAATATAATAATTGAATAAGCTATGTTAATAAAGTGATGTATAAACTGTGATCATTAGAGCGTTATGTAACTCGAAGTAACTGATAATTAAATTTACCAATATAAGGCCATTTCCGTTAGAGCATGTGGAAACCGCTTAGAATAGTGTCGAAACTGCCTGGAGGATAAACAAAATAGGTTTAGGAGAAAGACTCATTAGCGTCCGTAGTCGGTACTGCACAAGAGTAAGGCCTCATACTGAAATTACAAATGTTCTAGTCGTTATAACAATAGATCCAGGATTCAAGTGCGAGTCGGGGTCGTACAGAAAGCTGGGATCCTGTCATTCTATTTTTTTTATCTATAAAAAAAAATCAAGTTCGAATTTTATTGCGTTTTCAGTATATTTTGTTGTTGTGGCAGCAATAAATAATTTGTTAAATAATGCAAAATATAAATATATAACTAACATGCTTCATTAGATACAGTCTGGTT
>LQNK01003220.1:6915-21623 GCA_001586405.1 Phoebis sennae
ATGAATTTTCGAAACCTATTGTAATGAAATAAAGTTTAAGCTTGTTTAATTAGATTGCTACTTAGATTAAGCTTGTTTCGATTTCGGTCCATCAGCATCCTATGCTTAAGAGAAATATCAAATGAAAAAAAGTTATTAAAATGTATAAAATACACACCTCGGGAACACAGAGTACTCCAGCTCTGTGTTATCAGCGTCCTCCTCCGTGCTTCCCATCAGAGGGGAGCCTGAACCTGATGGAGACATTGTACCTGATAATCAAATGTATTGCAAAGTTAAAACAAAAAAAAATAAACAAAAAAAGTAGAAGATAAGTAATTCAAGTAATCTAACTGAAATTTGATTGAAAAAAAATATTGTATTTAAAATTATTTATTGTAAAGAAGACGATAATAGTTAAAATAGTTGAAGTTTTGGAAAAAAGAGCCCTGAAAATTGAAAGATAAGAAGTTAAAACAGCATTTTACTATAGAGTAAGTTATAATTCCAACTTAAAATTATATACATTTTAGAGACTACACAATTTTTTATATTTTTGTAACAATATAGTAATTAAAATAACATCAACTGTATAGATGATGTTATTTTTAGTCTTAATATCACAGTGAAAAGGATAGATATATGCAGTTGTTACACAAAACTGTCCCAGATTCCCAGACCTCCTTTGAAAAATGTCGACATTTTCCGTTCATGTTGTGGGACATGTCTTTCAAGGATGACAAAATTATGTTTTTTGTAAAATTTTAAAAAGTACCATCCATATTTATTGTAACATTGCATTTTTGCATTGAAAAAGTTTCCTTACACGAAACATGTGTAACATGTTCTTATAATGTGAAACATAAACACACACTCTCTTTTAAAGTCCATGGTTTTTACTTCCTAGTGTCATTTTCCTAGTGCAACCACTGTATGATTATAAAGCAAAAACAGTTTTCTTATTATGTTTAGGAAGGCAGTAGTACCTGCACACTATTTAAAAACCACCTAGAAATTGAAAAGTATGTCAGTGACATCACAATGCATAGTTAGTCAATATAAAACCCTTTTTTAACTTACCCAAAGTGTTTTCAGTAGGTATCAGGTGAGGCGGTGGTTGTTTAGTGCTGAATGCAGTCACAATGTTCTCCACCAAGCATTTGCACCAGGAGCAGTCCACCCACCATCTCTCATTCAGTGCATCATCCAAATATACCTGAAGGTACAAGGAAGTAAGGAAGGAACATTAATATTTATGGTGAAAATAAAATATTGCAATGACAAATCCTTAAGGGTTTGACCTATATTGAGATATAGCTTTGTATAACTTTTTAGGTTAAGAATGAATAAATAAATAAATAACGAGAGAAACAAAATAAGATAGAAATTAATCTTAAATCAAGGTGAACAATAAATAATAATTGAAAATTAAATTGATTAGTTTGACGACCCAATTGGTGCAGGGGATATGACTATGATCTATTCACAGGAGGGTGTGGGTTCGATCCCCAGAAGTAGAAAATGATTTTGTGATTAATAATGTAATTTTCTACTGTGTGGCTGTTTATTTATCTATAGTTTGTAAGTATTTACAAAAAAGTATGTTTAAGTATGTATATCAGTTATGTAGCTCCAATAGTACAAGCTTTACTTAGTTTGGACTAGATGGGGTAGTGTTAAATGTCCCTGAATATTTATTTTTTAATGAATGGTACAATAAACTTTCACCATGTAATTATAGGTGAAAAATATGGTCAAGCTCTTTTAACAACAATAAGTCTAATAACTAGAATATAAGTCAAAAATATACACAACAATACTTAACATTATTATGAATGAGACCTATATAGTATTTAAGAGTATTCAAATAAGATTTCACATCCAATACAGAGAATAGAAATACTAAAAATATCTTTGATCAAATAACAAATACTACCATACAGAGTTGAATTACTAAAAAATATCTTTGATTAAATAAAAAATACTACCATACAGAGTTAAATTACTAAAAAATATCTTCAAATAAAAAATAATTGCTAGTTGTTTCTCACCTTAATAAAAGTATCTGGCCAATTATTACTGTCCTTATGTCCAGCATATAACATATTACAAGCGAGGACAAACACCAATGGGTTGCCCTTACTCTTGAACGCCGCACCTTGCTCTCTCTTCAGTAAAGTACAGAGCGTCTGAGTGACGATCTCGTGGGCGAACATGTTGGGACGTATCTTGGTTAAGTAGAGCATACTCATGCAGAGGATGAGGTCTGGCTTGGAGCGTTGGGATTTTAAGAGGCGTATTGAGCCTGTTAATAATCCCAGCTGAAAAATAATGAAAATTATTAGACTAGATACTACAACTAAGGTAAAATTTAAAATTTTTCTACTATATTTAGTCATAATATGGCAAAAGATTAAAGATTTAGATAGATAGATAAAAAAATTCACAGAAGAAAGGTACACAATACATAATTACAGAGAAAGAGATATAAAAGAATCACATTTATAAGAAAAGATAATAAAACATAACCAAAATAAGAATTAGCTAGAAAACGATTGGAGAGGTAGAATGTGTGGTGTACTACATTTTTGGAAAGGGTCCAAAGGGACACAGCATTTTGCCAATATCATCAGACTGTGGTGCTGATATTCAGTCAAGGCCTCATGAGGATAATAAATTTGTATGTCATTCTTACTTAGTCCTTACAAATCACAATATGCATCAATACTTACAAGTTTATCTGAGTTATGGGTGTCCAATGCTTGTAAAACATTGGGGACCAGATCTACAGGATCAATCTCCAAAGATGTGGCAGTAACTGCTTCAGCTGGTGATCCAATCCTGGACCTCTTGCTAGGGGGTTGACTCCCAAAACCGGAGGCCTCTCTTTTCCTTTCCACAACTCCTGAAATAAAATGGATAACAAAGATTAAAACATTGAATTGGAATCGAAGGTTTAATTTAAGCTTAGATAAGTTAATTTATATTTGTTAGTACTTACCACTAGTGGAAGGTTTATGTATATTCCGTTTTTCAGCATCCCTAGAGACGACAACAGTAGACTTGCTGCCCAGGGCAAATATATCCTGAGGGTGCTGCGGGGCTTTGCTTTTGCCTCCGCGACCGGCGGACGAGATTTTACCGCGCTCCATTCTTTATATAGCCGTATTTTAAATTAAGTAAGATAATAACGTCTCATATCAATTCATTGAAGCTATCGGTTTTAAATGGCTAAATTATTAATTTGTATTTAATAATAAACAAACAGCGCACTCGATGCAATATGCAGTCGATTCACGAGTTTATGCCATCTGTCAAAATGACAAGTGGCATTTGACATTATCCGTATAGTTTAATAATTAAATTAGTTAAAAACAGGGTAATCACTTATTTGTGCCTTTGGAAGCGCTTTAGAATATGCTACATCGCTTTTTGGGGGGGAAGGGGGGGAAAGTGGGGGGAGGGGGGTGGCTTTCCCCTGGTGGGGGGTTTTTGCGCGGAGATGCATAGTTTTCGAGAAATTTGCAATTTAGTTTTCAGTATGTCATCTAGAATAACGAAGACTGTTGAGTGGTAAATTATTTTTAAAGCCAGAAAACCTATAGAATTGATAAAAAGGAGCAAAGGGAAGCAAGCAAGTACAATTATGCATCCCCCCCCTCCGAAATTTACATGAAATCATGCCTTTTTCATGATTTTACATTTTTGTTACTATTTGGTGATATCCTCAATCCTCAAATATAAATAAATATCTAAAAATGTATAGAATGAAAAAGGAGGTTTATAAACAAGGCGGTCGGCGGCCGCTGCCGCGGCACGCTTCGCTCGCCTCCCGCCGTTTTTTTTATGTTACTAAACCTAACCTAACCTATCCTACGTTTTTTGTTTACCAACACTATAGTTTTGCGTTGCGCGCACAAGCAATGAATGTTATACAAATTATACAAAATACGGCAAACGTGAATCACGTAAATCTAAAATCGATTATTGACATCGATACGATTTGACGTTTCATATAACAATTTTACCTTTTTATAAGGAAAAAAATAATTTTTAATACTTTTTATTCCTAACAAACTTATATTTGAGTTATGAATTATAAATTTTCTATCAATTAAAGTATTAAATTATATGGACGAAATAAAAATAAACAAATCGATTAATTGACATCTCATTTGACAATCGAAAAATCGCATTATAAACGTCAAATTTGAGTATTGATGTATGAAAAACCAGAATTTTAAAAATTAATATCTCAAAAACTATAAGTCTCCGCGCATTGAAATTTTGGATTTTTACATATCTTTACCAACACTATCTACCACCAAAATTTCAAAACGAAATTCGATGTAGCAGATTCTAAAGCTGAGCCGTGCCTTTGACCCTCTGTGTACTTACAATACACCACTTTTATACTTTTTACAAAGGATTTATTGCTCACAGATTCATTCGAATTGCATATAACATTTTTGTATATTGGCGTCAGATGTGGTGAATTAACATGATTATGGCTAACCTATTCGAAGCTATTTTTATGTGGGTTCGAGAGCTAGCTATCATTTCTAGTGGGTACTCAAATATACCTTATATGCGAGTAAATAAACTAAAGGCGCAAAAAGTTTCTTTGTCCGTCATAAGCCCCCTCTACACATCAGCAGACGTATACGCGGACGTCATCTGCTGATGCCACAAACTGCTACTGATAAATAAATATAACACGGTATTTAGAATCAAAAATCTAAAATAAAACACTTAAAATTGTAGTAACTCTTTATTATATTCGAAACAAAACAATCATCTTCTTCTCATGTTCATTTACAATGAAATATTATCAATCAATTTATTTAAACTTTTTAGTTTTATTGTCTACGCGCTTGGCCTTAAGATAAGTTCGTTCCTTATTCTGCAAATCATTCTTCACCTGCGACAGGGAAAGTGCCACCTGTAAAACATAAGAATATTTCTTTTTTACTTTGTATTGATACTTTTTGATGGAATTGCATGTTACTGATATTTGAAGAAACACATTTACTTTCAGTTCCACTATATATACAGTTTTTGCAATAATTATTTTAAATTCCGGTTTCGTACATACATCATCGTCAGGTAGAAAAATCTTCAAATAAAAGTAATTAATAACTTTTTGCCAAAAATAGAACTGACTTCCTCACAAAAAGTAGAAAATATATTTGAAATCTATTCAAAGTCGGTACTAACATATTTTCAATCTAACAAGTTTTTGCATTTTTAACCAAGACGGGGGGGGGAGACATTGGCGATTTTTTTATAATCGAGTGTGGTATCAAACGAAAGGTCTCGATTTATACATTACAACGCAAGCTAGCTCGGAGTGAAACACTAGTTAATAAAACAATACTATACATCATGTCTCCGCGCCTTATTCCGCCCCTGCGCAGAGGGGACAGCGCCGCGCCGCTTGAGCATCGACAGCGGGATGGGTGACACGCGCTCGCCGCGGGAGATCGCGGAGAAGCGACGGTTTACTTCTGACGGCTGTGCAGATACAAAAAAATAAAATAAAAATATATTTCTTGGGAACAATATACATATGTGTAAAAACAATTGAAACGATTGTAACATTCATAATTATATCTACGGAATATAATACAACATTAAGAATCATATTTACTAAATGTAAGTCGTACTTATCATAAAAATACTGTGAAGGTAGATGATAAAAAGTAGTGATGGCAAATGGTATAAAAGATTGGTGTCGATATAGAATCGGTTCACTATTGTACGTTAGCTTTAGGCTGTTACTATGCTTGAATAATGAATCAAAAGGTATATATAATACACTAAAACATGAGAAGGGAACAGTTTTATTTAGTGCCTATAATAGCATCTCTGGACGTTGGAAAGGAGTATTAGTTATGCGATGACACATATTAAAGCTTACATGCAGTGGCACAGGTGTCAACGCCCGTCTCCATTAAATACAAACATTATGTTCCAATAATAAAACTTAAGGTTAATTTACATATGTGAAGGATGGTATTTTTATATTGATCGGATGATCAGAAGGAAGGGGTCACCACTGTAGATGATGGTATTATTCCTCCAACGAGGCGGGAGGACCATCGACCAGTCTGAACCACAGGACTGGCCGGCCGTTAGGTCCCGAGGATTGATGTTTGGAAGTTGTTTTTATGTTTAGCGGCTTAAATATTTCAACATCTCGATATAGGAACTGTGACGTCATGTGACGCTACATCGTCAGTGAAAACGGAGGACCCTCGACCAGTTCGGACCACTGGAATGGCCGGCCGTTAGGATGACGTTTTTTATTCCATATTCCAACGTAAAATATCTCACATCGAGCGTGTCCCCGTCGGTGCTGCTGTCGCTGAACAGCGTGTACAGCATGCTGTCCAAGTGGCTCGGCTCGCAGCGGGGCACTGCGAACTCACGCTTGGACTGAATTATCGGTGACGCTGCACGCGCTGCCTTCTGTGAAGTGTCGAAAGAGTAAACTTGAAATGTATAAATTAATAATGTAAACTATGCCATGCCATACCATGCCTTAACAAGGCTCATGTAACCAAATAAATAAATAAATAAACCCATCGTTTGTAACCAGGGGTTCCTAAACTGTGTGCGATACCTGTGTCAAACTTATATTTAGAATTTTTAATGATTAATTTAAATTGTGTTTTTCAATAATGATTCTGTTACTAATAGTTTTTTAAGTCTGTAAGATAGTAATTTACTCGTTACTGTTACTCGTGGATAATGTACCTTACAATGGTGTAAGTCTTTTTAAAATTGGTCCAGTAGTTTTTGAATCTATTCATTACAACCAAACAAACAAAGTTTTCCTCTTTATAATATTAGTAAAGATAATAAGTACTACATTATAATATTCTTAATTTATTTAAATAAATGTCAAAATATATTGACATTGTTTACAATCTGTGGGCGTACCTCAATCAAGATATCACAATACTAATAAATATTTAAAACTATTATTTTCAAATGTTATTTTGTAAATTTATAGTATAAAACACCGAGTCGCACATTGGAAAGGCCCTCTTAACACAGATATTAACCTAGCCAGAGAGCCATACACATAATTGTATCAAATAAGTCAAAACAAGTAGTGCATTTTTATTTTTTTTTATTTAACCGATTGTATATACCTTAGCAGAGGGTGTCAACATAACAGCATTATCATCAGGCTCGGGTTGCACGGCGGGCTCGCGCTCCTTCACCGCGGGTCTTCCGGTCAACTCCTTTTGGATGTTGTCTATGGTCCCTTGCATCCCGGATATCTTCTCTTGGAGACGATCCTGTGGGAATAAACAAGATTGCAAGTGGATACGATGGTCTATGGTTGTAAAGGAAGTGGGTTCGATCCCATGAGTAGAAAATTATGTGATGAATACTGTAATTTTCTACTGTCTGGGTGTTTATTTATTTATCTTTAAGGGTACACCAACAAAATGTTTACAAATAAGTACAATAAAAAATTACATTTGTTTTAGTTTCGCAAACATTTCAAATTACAGGCGTACACAGCTTGTTTAGAAACTAATATGAAGCAACTTATCTAAATTACATTACAATTTAATTTCTTGAACGATTAAAATTTTGTAGCTATACATTTTTAAATTTTGAATATATATCTCTAAATAAAAAAGAAGCAGAACCAGTATATAATTATTTAATTATTTACCTACATTACATTGTTGTTCTTATAGTGTTGGGCTATCTATTTACAAAAAAAAAATAACGGCTGTTTTCAATAATGTATCAAAGATAATGGTAGATTGTTATCTCAGATTATATAACGTTAGATTGACATTATAGCAAAGGCTAACCGTCGATAGGATATTGAAATCAAAGTATGTGCAAATAGATTTGTCTAACTTCAGAAGGCAAAACAAGCCGTAAGTATGTCTATTAGTTATCTAGTTTCCTATACAAGCTTTGCTTAGTTTAGGACTAGATGGCGTTGTGTAAATTAATTATTTTGAACTACCCTCGAAATGTTTGTCATTGACGGTAGTCGTGAAAATGTAACTCTGAAAAGTTGAATATTTTTTTTCAATAATTTTAAGTACAAATACCTTTTCGCTTCTCATCTCCAATATGATAGACATGTGTTTGGACAGCTCGTCCTCTTTGTCCTGAAAAATGTGTTTAGTTCAGAAAATTGCGTAATTTTATCACACAGTAGTATAGATACATTTTATTTTTATTTAATAATGCGTGTCACATATGTGAGGTGACTAGGCCATCACTGAAAATCAGCGTGGCAAGTTTTTAAAAACTTGTTGACTTTATACTGAGTGCATGGCCTTTTCATTATAGATCTTCACTACATAGTATAAAACAAAGTCGCTTTTTCTGTCATGTGTCATGTTGTATATCCCTATGAACGCTCAAATCTTTAAAACTACGCAACGGATTTTGATGCGGTTTTTTTTAATAGATAGAGTAACTCATGAGGAAGGTTTTTATCAGCATTGCACCCGTGCGAAGCCGGGGCGGGTCGCTAGTATTAAATAATAAGTACCTAAAAAGTAATATTAAATCTAAATAAGCCATGTAATGGACCTATAATGAAAAAATATATTCAATAGAAAAAAACAAATCTTTCCTCTTTACAATATTGGTATAGAAATTACTCATGGATAATGTAACTTTCGAATAGTGAAAGAATTTTTAAAACCGGTCCAATACTTTTTGAGCCTATCCATTACAACCGAAGTTTTCCTCTTTATAATATTAGTGTAAATTATCTCACCCTAACAATCGCCTCCAGCTGCTCAATCCTCACGGCCATCTTCATCTCCATCTCCTTTCCGTTCTCTTTCTCCACCTCCAACTCCTTATTACTCCTCTGCAGCGCATTCTCCAGCTTATTGCGGATATCATTACTGGTTTTCATTTCAGACATCAATTGGGCGATAGTGGAGGCGTCCGAGTCCAATTCCTTGTTTTTTACTTCTATTGTTTTTGTTAGGTCTTTTATTTGTTCGGTGGTTGATTCTCTGTGCAAAATAAATGAATTTTTTAACCAAATTTTCAAACAATTTTTTTATTTTTTTTATAATTTTATTTTAATTTAACGAAATTTCCTTCGCGTATGTAACTTCTGATCCCGTGAGAGTCCTGGGATTAGAAGTAGCCTGCATATTATACTGGATTCTATCTATAGCAATATCAAATTTCATCACAATCGATTCAATAATATTTGCAAGAAATGACACAGAAATGACAGTTGTGTTCATGAGTGCTTTACAAATTGTGTGACTACCTCCACTTATTTCCACGAAGATGGATATTTAGAAAATTGCCTCAAATTTTTGCAAAATTTACTTACAGTGTCCTCTTGTCTTTTGATACAATTGACATGAGGTATAATTTTTTTTTATTGGATCCTAGGTGTTAAAAAGTCTCAAACTACCTTGTCTATTGAATGTTTTTTAATTTCAATAGCTTCGCATACCAGTCGTGAAAAAATCAGTTATTATGGAAAGTACTCGCGTTAAAACTAACACAAGAAAATACTTACTTGTAATTTTTAAAATCAATATCAGTGTCATCAATCTTGCCCTGTAGCTTCTGTATTTCATCCGTTAGTTGTTGAATACGGTCCATTTTAGTGTTAACCTCTTCAGATTTCGTATTCAATTCTGTTATAAGATTAGTCTTATCCTGTTCTATCATTGATATCTTCTCATTTAACATTTCCAATTCTTGTTTCAAGTTCTTCAAAACCTAAAAGTTTTTGTTTAAGTTTATAGTTCTTAATAACTATGATAAATTATCTATGATGTGATAGCCCTTCAAAGGTTACTGAAAATGGAAAAATAATAACTTTTTGCCAACAAATAGATAATAAATAGATAAATATAACTTTTTTTGAAGTCTTATTTTATATCTTATTTTCTATATTTTAGTGGGAGGAAGCCAGTTTAATTTTTTGTCCATTTTTCCTTTGTCAGTGACCTGTGAAGTGTTTCCACATCAGAGATTATCACAACTCTTATTTCACTTACTTCATCCTTTCGATCTACTTCTGCTTCATACTTATGCTTCTCTTCAATAAGAGTTTTCATATCTTTATTCATATTGTCGTATATAGATGATGCTTCCTAAAACGTTTATAAATTGTAAAAAACCTTATAAATTTTTGAAATTCAACTTTTTTTATGCTGCAGCAGGTGATGGTGTTAAGTGACTGACCGCAGCCCATTAACAACTGCAATATCAAATTGTTGTAGCCGGCTTGAAGCAAGGGGAGGAAGAGGATTAATGATAGAAAATTAGGAGAGGGGTAGAGCAGGATGGGAGAGGAATGGGATGCGAATACCATCGATGCCTCCAGGAACCCGCTCACCGTACGAAATACAGTGCAATACTGCATACAGCAGAAGTGCTGGGGGTCTAATTACATCAGTGCGAGCTTGGCCCAATCGCTCTTATATTTAAAAAAAACTATGCCCCCTGGTGTCATCTATCCTTTCTCAGGATTCTCACAAAATTTCATCCCATTCGGTTTAGTGACCTAGACGTAAAAAAGCAAACAGAGTGACTTTCACTACAGTAGGGATTAGAATGATCACTTACCTCAAGTTTAGTTTTAAGTTCATCAATCAAGCTGGAAGTAGCAGTTTGCTCGTGCTCCAGAGCAGCTATTTTGTCCTGTAGGGTGCTGTTCTGGTCACACATGGATTTAGCGAATTGTTCCTGATGTGTTAATGCCTTTTTTAATGCTGCGTTCGCTTCTAAAGTTTCTTTGAGGCTAGGGACGAAATTGTAACAAAAAAAATACACATAAAAACATCAAGATAAAGATATATTCAAAGTAAAAGAACATTATAAGATATATAGTATTAGAGACTTCCGGGATAAAAGCTATGCTTTGCCCTTTCAAACTATCTCTGTAAAAATTTCATCCAAATCAATTCGATGATTGAATAAGCTCCAAAAGACGAATTTGGATGAAATTTTGTACTGAGATTCTTTGAAACCCAAAGAACGACATAGGATAGTTTTTATCCCGAAAATCCTACGGGAACGGAATACGCGGTTGAAACCGCAGAGCTCAGCTAGTAAAAAATAAAAACGTCTCACTCTTTCTCCTGCTTTGCCAATGTGTTCTTCATCTCATTGCTCTGCTGATTGAATTCGTGTAATAATTGTTTCATGTCTCGCTGCATATTTGATATTGTTTCCTCTTTCTACACACAAAACATGATAAAATACGTATTACAATTTTTTTATAAATAAAAATAACCGTGTTTCGAAAATTCTATTTAAAAATTTTATTATATACGCTTATTTTAATAAAAATAAAACCTTTTCAAGTTCAATCCTAGCATTATCCAATTTCTTGTTAAGATCATTGAGGGTAGTTTTGAGTTCGTCGCTGTGCGCCTGCGCAGATATAAGCTTGAGTCGCGCGTGGTTGAGCTCAGTCTCGAGCTGTTGTTTGGACGCGGTGAACACTTGCATCAACTGGCGTTGGTGTTCGCCGCTCAGTTTTACTAGAAATTGTTGTTTACGTAATACAAGAATTAAAATTGTCTTTTATTCGAAGAAAAATGCATGTTTTACTTTCAATTCCACTATATTAACATATTTTAGAATATTTATTTACACGACTGGTTTCGTGCATCATCGTCAAGTAGTTTATTTAATTCTGACAAAACGTGTTAATTTAATAGAATTGAAATTAAAAAATGCGTTTTTCTTCAAATAAACAATCATGCAATTCCATCAAGAAGTATCAGTACAAAGTAGAAAGTATTTTATCAGATGCCTATTTATGCTATTTTTTTCTGTTCTATTGTAATAAGGACGACATAATCAGATTTTGACTAAGTCCTTTTAAAGAATTGAAAAATTTGAATGATTGAAATGAATTTAATGAAATATTCAACGTACGGGTCACGATATGTGGATGCTTAGCATTTTGCAACACAAAAAACACTAGAACCCACCCACTTTTCTAGTTAAAACTGTTAAAATTATGCCCCATTCTTTATTGTTCAGATACAAATTGGAACCTTAAAAAATTCAATAATTTTCGACTTGTCAACGAAAATTACCATAAAAAAGAATCGACTTACTTTTCTCTTCAAGGCTCGTAATCAGCTGGCCATTCTTCTCCTGGTTCTGCATCTGCTGGGTCTTAATGTCCCGCACCAGCTGTCCAGACCTCTGGTACGCGTCGCAGAGCGAGGCCTGGTCAGTCTTGCACCTGGATAATGTCTGTTTCAACCGCTCGCTGTAGTCCTCGAGGACGTCACAGATTTCGCGGGTGCTGCTAAGCCTGAAGAATGTTTTCTTTTGTGAAGGTTGTGGATAGAGTTGTATTGTATTTAATTTTAATTTTTAGTTTGTAAATTTAAGCTTATTTTTTTATTTGAATGTTTTTTATTGGATCATTTCGTCGTCCGTCTGTCTGTCTGTCTGTCAGGAATTTTTATTTTCTATTGTCACTTAATTTTTATTATTTTTTAATTATGTCTGTTTTTATTTTAATTTTATTGGACTTTTCATTTTATTATCCTAATTAAGCTAAATTTTTCGTTATTTATAAAATATATGAAGGATTCCAAAATACAAGCTTTGCCTAGTTTGGGTTCTAAGTCAACTACTGTAATCATTTTTAATAAATAAATAACAAATATTTTTTGAGGGTAGTGGGTCCAAAATACAAGCTTTGCCTAGTTTGGGTTCTAAGTCAACTACTGTAATCATTTTTAATAAATAAATAACAAATATTTTTTGAGGGTAGGTTAAAAAATTAATTTTCAAAAAAACCGTAGCTTCTTCGTTAGATTATTGTCTTTTAATTAAAGATTTTAATCCTAGAAAAACATTCGCAAATACCAATTTTAAAATTTTCTATTCTGTATAATTTGTGTAACTAGCATTTCGTTTGGACGAGATAACCTAACGCCACCCGGGGCCTCGTAAAGACCTTCCGTCGGGGACCTCGCAAAGATCTGTTGCCCGGAGCCTCTGGAGAACTTCCTGGTTGGTTGGAAGCTAGAAATAAATAAAACACAAACTTATTCAATGTCTCCGGGCGCAAGCGCAGTTCATCCTGGTACTGGCCGGAGATGGTCTCGTGCTGCATTTGCACCTCCACCATGTTCTGCTGCAGACGCTCATGGTTGCCTTCCACTTGCTGCAGTTTTTCCTTTAGGTCCCAATATGCGGTGTCTTGAGCTACCTGTAAAAATATTTTAACTAGCTGTGCGCTGCGGTCTTACCTGGGTAATGTTAGGAAGCATATATGTATATAGCATTCTTCACGTAACTGCCGATATAATAATCCAAATATCCAAATATTGATACGAAAAGTTGTGAGTATGAATAGATGGATATGATGTTACTACATATTTCACGCAATAACTACTGGACGGATTATTATGAAATTTGGCATGCATATAGTTATGAACAGAACATCGGCCGACATAAGAAGGTACGCGGGTGAAACTGCGGGGTGTGGCTCGTCAAAAATAAATTTGGCGCCTTTAAGGAGTCAAACAAACGTTCCACCTTTTATATATTAGGACACAATGTATTTTTATTTCAGTCACGGAATTAACCAATTTTAACATAGGAATCGTCAAACAAAGAACAACAATATAAGTTACCACTTCCTGTAATACAAATAAACTACGATTAAAATGAAAGTATGAAAATTTATGGCCTCACCTTTAGTTTTATTACTTTTGCCGTTTCTCGAGAAACTTTTTCTCGTAGCCTTTCAACGTCAACATTTACCCTTTTTCTGCCTACAACGTTGGTAATTTCGGCGAAATCCATGTTTTGTTAAATAAACTGATATTTTATTTTAGGTTCTCGTGTTAGAATTTTTTTCGTTCTTGGCGGGAAATAGATTACTTTTTTTTTTCAAATTGTGTTTGATGGCTACCCCCAATCATCCAAAATGATATATTTAATGTAACAGTTTAATTTTGCGAAATATTTTCATAAAATTCAGTACTATAAAATAAAAAATATCTAGAATTACTCCATGATCAAAGCCAAGAAGTTATTGTACTTTGTTTAGAGAATAATAATTTGGGTTTTACATGGCAATTTTTAAGTCGTATTGACTTTTGTCAACAATTGACAAATGACATTGGCATTTATTTTATAATCTGTAACCAGATTCGACACTGTACTGCTGATTGGAATAATTTTTATTAAAATTAAAAGGTGTGTTTCTAATTTAATTCGGTTTAAGTAAAGAAATTTGGTATCGCTATGATTTTTTCCTTTCCATTATGTTGCGATAGGATGGCATAATAATAATTACTATCAATTTATATTTTGTTATGTAATTCACGTTAAAGGTTAGGAATATTTCTTTCAGATGCTCTCATCAAGAGTCCTCGGAAGCCTTCGCGCTGCTCGCGCCTCAGTAGTAGTCACCAGGAACCTGGCAGCAGCCTCCAAGGCTTCCGACCCAATCCAGCAGCTTTTCCTTGATAAAATCAGAGAATACAAACAGAAGAGCTCGTAAGTTATTAAATTACTGATAGCGGTATCACAAGACTAAACTTGTTAATTGTCAAATGATCACTTTGTTTTTCAGCAGCCAACACCAATTAATTATCATCAACTTTAATCTTCAGAGGCAGTTCTGTATATCAAAATTATATCATTAAATTAATTTTTATATTACTATTTAGTTATACAAAACATGTTATATGTATAATAGCTATATATAAAGG
>LQNK01000404.1:0-76212 GCA_001586405.1 Phoebis sennae
TTATCGACCATTTCCAACAAATAATAGTGCTCTTTTGTTCCAGCGAAGCCTAATCTTTTAACCACTCGTTCGCTTGATACGGGTCACTGCTAAAAAGAGGGTCAACTTGAAATGGATTAATGTAATAGTAATTTCCCAGATACTTATGCTTGATTTTGGAGTGGAGGACATTTGCATAAATTGTCAAACTAAAAATGTTTGTGTGGTTCGTGACTTTAATTTTGTTTCATTCTAACAATTTCTTTTCAGTTATATCCATATTATGGTTTTAGAACTGTTTTTCATAAGTGTTTATTTAATCGTTAACACAATTTATAATTTTGTATAGTAGAGTATATTGTAAATAGAATCTTTAAATACTAAACTTCTGCTATGTTTGTATTGGTTTATTAGGTGGCCGAGAATAAACATTTCCAAAGGTAATAAAATTAAAATTACATCTTGACTTGTCTGAATAGCAGCCCAAAATCTGGAAATTGGCGGTGTCGGAACACCGCCGTGCTTCGGAGAGCGTGTGTAGCCGTCGGTCCTGCGCCTGATCTTCGGTCGTGTTGGTCTGCCGTCCTATCGGATTACGAGAGTAAAGGAATAGAGAGCACACCTGTATTTGCGTACATACTTGTGCACTATAATATCTCCTATCTCCTGGCTGATCTCTATTGAGATTGGCCACCATGACCGTCGGTCAGGGAGGCATTATATATATTTTAATATTCACAATTTTTATTTTGAAAACTAAGAAAATGAATCCAATATTAAGTAATGCACATAAACACGAACATAGCATATATACAAAAGTATGTATTTTCCGATGACCCTGGATCTTTCACGGACTGCAGTTCATCATACATCATACATCAACGGAATGTAGTTCAGTAAGTTTCCAAAGCCATTCACAAGTGAAACTGTGCTGTTCGTTATATCCTGCATTCGTAATACACGCGTATACTTTTATACTACTTTTTTACAATTAGAATGATACATTATCTATCAGTACCACCGTGTGATGCGACGGGGCACTGCTATATTGAATAACGGAGAACAAAAGGAATAATTATTTTACAAGATGCTAATTTCACTTCTTCTTTACTTTCAAGTGTATTAGTAACTCATATAAAAAATATTATTCTACTAGTCTTAGATAGATATATAGAAATTTTTTTTTTTGCTCTTTATAATAAAGGTAAACTTGACGCTTTAATGGCATTTTCTATCAGTTAACATTAGGTAGTGTAGTAAGTAGGTGGCGCAGAGGGATATAAATTAAGAACATCATAAAGTAGATAAGTAAAAAAAATGTAATACACAATGATACATATACCTATTACATTCTCTACATACAATATATATTACTATACCTTTATATATATATATATATGAAAAAACCTTCATATACACAAAGGAATGTAATTCAGTAAGTTTTCACCAGTGAAACTGCGCTGTTCGTTATATCCTGACACGCATTACAGAATTAAGCTTTGCATATTCTGAGGAGCGCCCGACGGTGCAAACGTTACCTACCCTGATTACTTATTCAAGTGAAGCAATAAATTACCTAGTTACCTACAGACACTTGCAAGCCGCAGTTATGTAACAGATATGCAAAACTATATCATGTTCATACAACTCTATTTCGGTACTTGGATGAGGCTGGGTGGAGTGAATAATTTCGAGACTGTGAGACTGTATTAGTATGCAAAGATTTGTCTTGATGTACCTCTTCGAATAAGATTCCCCTTTCCTCAACCTTTTCTCTTAACATATACATAGACTTTTAAATTATAAGTAGTGACCCACCTTCTAACAAATAATAAAACAATAGAAACTATTTAAAACGCGGACATATTAAGCTCTGTTTACAATCCCGTTATCTTCGTACATTCAAGCTTTGTTTGAAACTACCAAAGAATTTTCAGCAGCTATTTACGAACAAACATCTGCAGTTTGTCCCATTTCATATTCATACATGTCCTATATACAAACCTACATACAAACCATTTGAGCTTCGAGGAAAACTTATTATGAGGGATATCGTTGTTATTTTATACGAAAGACCTCGAGTAGCCTACAAATCAAGATAACAAGCTAGATAGACACTAAAGGAACAATATTTTATATAATAACTCTATCAGACTGGAAGGTCAAAGGCTCCTAATATATTATAATTGGAAAATAGCCTAGGAATAAAAGTTACGATTATATTAGCACATTTTCAAGCTTCAATTAAATACATAGGATGAATAATCGTAAGTTAAAAATAACTAATACTAATGTTTAAATGACCATATATTATGGCGATATTTTTTCTATGAAATAGTATTTTGTCATAAAACAACGTAAATCATCTCAGTTCAGTCGTATGTTATATGCACGTAGCTAGCAAACAGATCACAATTTTTGTTACAAAAATAATTAATAATTACTCATGAATAAAACAAAGAGAATTTCCCGAGAAGGAATTGAATAAAAATAACGCTCTATTTACAGAAGGCGTTAACACAACAACCATACAAATCAACGAGACCCTCAGTAATTGCCACTTAGCTATAAAAATAATTGGGAGACGACAATAATGAA
Organism: Phoebis sennae; assembly: GCA_001586405.1. Taxonomy (NCBI): domain Eukaryota; kingdom Metazoa; phylum Arthropoda; class Insecta; order Lepidoptera; family Pieridae; genus Phoebis; species Phoebis sennae. The sequence goes on from LQNK01000404.1 coordinate 2,578, forward strand.
GTTTATTTGTTTTATAAGCGACGTCGACTCATCTCCCATTCATCACGGCTTCGACACAAAATAAGAGGGATGTCAGTCAGGGCGCGCCTCCGAAAGCGCAGCGCATCGAAGGAAAATTAATTGGAGCAACTTGGCTCATTCTTCAAACCCGGCCTTGCCCAGCTTGCTTCTCGCCTCACTCTCTTGATTAACTTCGTAATAAAGCAATTTATTGAAAGAACAACTTTATTACTTTCAACTTTCTCGTGAATGCGAGGAGGTCCGTGAAAATACACCCGTACAATAGCTCCAATTGTAGAAAAGATCGTTAAGATTTGGGAAATTTTACCAATTTTCGTCGTTCATTGCCACTTAATCCGCTCGCAAGTTCGGAGCTAGAGGTCGAGCGAGAACTTTCTTAATGTGTTAAAGACGATAATAATAATTTCTCAATAAATGAGGGTCTATCAAAGTACGGCTCCAGTGGTTATGATATCATAAACCTATCGAGTAATTTATACACACTTACCGCGGCATTGTGAGTTACCCTTTGCGTATTTTCATTCCAAACGACGACATGGAAAACACCGTTTGTCCTAATGATAAATGTCATTTTCCCATGTCTGGCCACTTTAACGTTGTTACCCTATAGTAGAATTTATAATGAATTCGTCGGCGCTGAAACGTCGTCGGTGAGGAGTTGGCATTATACCTCGCTCGTTAAATTGACGATCGTTGTAAGCGCTAGCGATTCAATGAAGCTTTGTTTTACGAGTGCTATGGCTGCAGCTATTTGTCAAAAGATTCAACTAAACGTTTATCCATTATCTCTACATAAAACGACGCTCAGGTATAACGAGATCAGATGAGCAAGAAAATAATAGCTTGTAATACCGCCACTGAAAGAGGAATTTTACAATGTCGAAATGATGATTTTGATATCAGATTTTTCCATCTCAATTTCTCGTTTGATTCCCGTCGAAAATAGTAAAATCTGTGGGGCTTCAACTGAAAATACGATATCGAAAAGGGATTGAAATCATATCGCCGTATCGGTGTTCAATTACAAAATCATTTCACTGAAACGAATTGTAGGAGTAGGCGTAAAAAAGGATGAAAGTTTTTAGGAGTTCAAAGAGGGGAATTATTTAACTATTTGATTATAGATTGAATAGATGAGGGTTTGAAACTAGGGCCCCTGTTATTTTGAATACGCATCGAGTGGAAGAGGAGTGTAGTGGAGACAGAGTCCCCCGCGTTTCCTCCACATCGTTATGCACCGTTTGAGATGCTCTGATAACAAACCACGGGTTGAGCACGCGTTCCGAATAAAATCTTTTATTCGTAGGAGAATATCGGAAAGTACTGGCTGTACTGCGAATCGTAAAGAAAATGAAAGGGTTTCTATGTTAATGTAATAATTTAAACTATTTCAAAATTACTTCGTATCTAAATAAAGCCATTCGTCTAGACTATTTGCTTTGTATAAATCATCTTTAAGTTTTCTACATAGGCTTATTAATAATCAAAATTAGAAATTGTTCGTTTTTCTTCGGAACAAAAGTAAAAGTTTTTAAACAATGAGTAATATTTTAAGCAATTATACCATGATTTATATTCGAAGAAACAAAGCCACGCAATTAAAATGAGGATATTAGAAATCAAAGCAAAGTTAAATGGAGCGTAGCACCGTGCCTTCCCGGCGGCGGGCGGCGGGAACTGAGACCAAACTTGTTATTCTACAATTTCTACAAGATAATTTTGGAAGACTCTACAAACTACAGTTTGTGTAATGAGAATAAGCTCAGGTTGGATGTTTTAGCCATATAACTTGTTATTATATGGATATTAGCCATTTCATACGGTTTCAGCACAGATATCCCGTAAGTAGGAATAAACTTTTAATGGAGAATGATTTCGAATATTATTTTCATATTATTATTTGTGATTTAGCTATATCAAAAATAATATAATGGAGCTAATTGATGCCCATTTTAAAAAATCAAAGTACTTCTAGCTTTTTTAACATACATTTTCCATCAAAAAACGTCAATAGATAATTGACTGATGGAAGGCATTGGCGAGAACCAGCATAACAGTTTGCGCCTGCATTGACATACGTCACTACTCACTTATAACAGTTACACAGGCTTTTAAACGTAGAAGTCCATCGTAAAACTGTCGAGCATACAACAAGGAATTCTGGGTATTAGTGTCCATGACATAAAAGCCATACTTCCACATTCTGTAAACTCAATTTCCGTAACAGTTAAATCATTACACTCCTGCAGAATTCCATGGTCGAGGCATTCAAATTCCTCAGATATTTTGCAAAGGTACCAGTGTCCGCGATAAACTGCCCTTATTCTCCACGCGTCACTCTCAATGTTCGTATGACACCTATAAATCATTGCTCCTGCATGTTAGCACAGTCGAGGCCAGTTGCAACCTTATTCCACAAACATTTGTAATGAAGTATTCAACAGTATCCTCGTTACACCGGCCATAATTCCCCACGCTATGTACTCAATGTTCGCACGTAACATATAAATCATAAGACTCTTGCACGTTTCAACGGGCAAGGCCAGTTGCAACTTTATTCTTTAAAAAATGTTAAAAAGTTTACAGTATCTACCGTTTACGTTTTACAGAGTACCGACCATAATTCCCCAAGCTGTGTGGGTATGTTCGCACGTAACATATAAATCATAACACTCCTGCAAGTTTCAACGGGCAAGGCCAGTTGCAATGTAATTCTACAAAAAATGTAAAGAAGTTTACAGTATCTACCGTTTACGTTTTACAGAGTACCGACCATAATTCCCCAAGCTGTGTACTCAATGTTCGCACGTAACATATAAATCATTATACTTCTGCAAGTTTTCGCGGATGAGTATAGTTGCAGCCTTATTCCACAAACCGATTATTTAATTATTCATTGATAAGTTCAAAACACTGTATAAAAAAAATAATCTGGTTCGCTATAAATTTTATAATTTTCAATTGTAAAATTTAAAACTGAATTTTTTTACTATATTTGAATTTATAAGCATCATAAGTCAGTCAGTCGTGGTTTTGGAAATGTCAACCCTACATCCACTGGTATTTTTCTATTAAAATATTCATGAATCAATTCAGTAAGATGTCGCTTATCATATATTTCAAACTCCTCAGAAAATCTTTTAGTAAAAAACTTCTTACGTTACTCTAATCTAAATACGTAAAGTTTCGAACAACTATACTAACAAAATTCTTCTCCCATAAGACGAAATTTCATTTTTATCCAAAATTTTGAATGGCGAAACTTCGCACGACTGTAATTTTGTCTTGTATTTAGATATGATTTGTGTTACTTCTCAAGTATTTGCATAGAATGACACTCTTGAATAATTTATTAAAAACTTGCAAGTACAGTAACGCTAAAACAGTAAAAGAGAATATGTTAAAACAAAACTATTATTTTAAATCGTAGGATATAACGGAATAATTTGAGAGACCTCGATAAAATATGCATTATTAATATTTCGCAGGTAACTGTTTAAATCTGAGTGAACTGTATCGTATGTTTTACATTTTATAAAACTCTTACAAATGCGAACGGGATGCAGGCAAATAATGAATATTCCAATGTGTTTCAATTGAAAGCACAGACAATTTAAATTTTTGATGACAATGTTGTATTCCCGATATAGTCCCTTTCACGTGAATGCTATAAAAATATCGTTGTCATATATTTCATTTTTATTTTGGAACACGAAAATTCAAACGGCACATTTACATATTTGTAATTGTTAATTTATTTATTTTAGATTACATTCATCAATATTTAAGAATGCAAAATGTAAGGATAAATAAAAGGTAACATGTACAAGTATATGTAATGTTTTAATTACTTTTTATAAGAACTGTTTAAAAAACACGCTTTACAATACGCTTCGATCGGTATAATAATGTATCTATTTAAATTACTGTTATTCTTTAAATAACAGTGGTTTAATATTTGTGTTTTTTCAAGTACATTTACGCTGTGTGTATCATGTACCTATGCCATTGTGGATTAAGACATTTTAAGACTCAAATATGGTTGGCGTTGTAGTATTGACAAAGTCGGTGCATAAACATATAATCTCCATTGAACATCTTTTTTTAATATAACAACAAAGAACACACTATACCTAAAACCTTAGTGACTTGATAAACGCACTAACGCAATAATCACTATAGCAAGAAAGTGATCACGACTGTCAAATAGCAAAGGTCTATATTACTAAAAGCGTGTACTTCAAAGGAAGGCTGTATGTGAAAGAAATGAGCAAATAAATCAATTACACACCGGCAGGCGGCTACGAGTAATAATTGGATTTGTACTGGAGAGCCCTGGGGGCCAATCGCCAGTATATTGTCTAACATTCCTCCGGCCCGCCCAACGCTGTCGGTATTCCGAAAAGAATTGTAGATTTCTTCCAAATAAATTAAACGTTTAATTCATCTTAACGTACGCCCAGTCGAAAACGAAATCCTGTTCCAAGTTTGACTTAATGAGAAAATTTCCAAGTTTTAATCCAGATTCGGCGAACACAATACAAAGGACCTTTTTCAAGTTGGAAATATATGATGAAAACGGAATGTATATCGTTGTTTGCAGGTAAGATGTTTATTGGAAGTACAAAAGACGAACACCAAAAAGTTGTCACGTGATTTTAAAAAAATTGTTTCGAATTGAAACGTTCTTCACTTCGCTTTAAACAAATAGATGTGATTTGTGTAGCTTTTTCATATTGCACTGAAAAAGTTTTGACGTCGCCACGTTCGTGTATTTCAACATTATTCACTATTGTGTTAATAGCAACTTTACTAGGCTTGTATTGTAAACATTTACTCGTTATTTTATTTAACTGCATAAGTTTCTCTTGGGTTGTAGTAAACCGACACCATTCTATGAATAAAGAAATAGATTGAAACGAATACAAATCCCGACGAACATTACTATTTCATATCTTGACCTTTTTGCCTTAAAATATTACATTATTGGATATTACCAGGTACTCCCGTTTATTTTTAGAAATGTGGAAATATCATTTTCAAATATCGTTTATTAAACTTATGAAGTCCTATTAAAGCTACAATTGGGTAGTGTTAATATTTATTGTGTTCTGTGAAGTCTCGTATGGTCTATTGACGTTAATTATGTTTATTCACTATAAACAAAATCAATAAATAACATTTATATAGATATAAAATAAATAAAAAACCAATAGGAAAATACAATAAAATAACAAAAATAAGAGTGTTTGCCTGCAAGTGAAACAGGCGGCACTCAGCATTTGCTGCAGTTAGGTAAAAAATATATAACAGCACCTATATTTATTATTCGTATTTTACATAAGTTGTTTCACTTTTAAATTTTCTATCTTTTTCTTTTTACCTGGAATGAACAAAAAACACTATAATATAAGTCATTATTTTTTCACCACAAACTGATGATTGAAATGGTTACATAGTCAATAAGTCAATAATAATTAGAATTCAATTTCGCAATGTGTCTATCTCTCTAAAAAATAAAGTCAATCAAACGGCAGATTTTTTATCTTTATAAAAATGTTACGAACACGTACGTTTTGATGTGACCTATACTAGTTTTCCCTCAGGACTTAGTGTGATGTTTTGGATTGAAATTGGATCTCTTTAAATTTTAAAACAACATGACTACATATAAAGGTGGAGGCATAAAGTAATTAGAAGTTTAATAACAGCGTATGCCGTACAAAGTAATTGTCAGTGAAGAATCCCGAGCACTCTCCACAGTACAAAAGCATACAAGTGTAGTTTGCGTACGAATCAAGTCCTTGTTATCCGTAAGTACCGTATTTTAAATGCAAATTATTTGTAAGAGAACCGTATCTAATTGGATGATGCTCTAATGACTCGCGATCTCGTTAATGTTCAAAAGAAATTGTGGAAATTCTGAAACTGGGGGAATAATACATTACTAACTTTTTGTTCTAATTTAAATATGCTTTGTAATTATCGTTTATTTTTGGTTTTAGCATTTTTTATCATAAAATATGTACTTTCGAACCAATGTTCAAGTTAAAAAAGTATTAACTTTTTCGAATGCCATAATTATAATAATTATATAAAGTGATTACATAACATTAATTTATAACATAACATTATCATTATTTGTTTAAAGACAGCAATCATGTATTATATTATTAAAAACAACCTAAAAAGCAAATTGAAAAGATAATATTTACGTGTATTTCATTTTAAGAAATGAATTTCAAATAACCATAATAATTATAAATAAGCAATGCGATTCTAAGATGTGAAAATAAATGTAGATGTAGATGTTAATTAAAAAAAATATCGTCATTGCAAGTCACATATTGGCTTAGCTCATGCAGGTCCGATTTTCTGTGCAAAATATTACGGTGCAAAATATGGCTTAACCGCAAGTGCATTAGTCGATTTAAGACGTGGTACTGTGACCATTATTTTTACAGTTCGTTTAATCGAGAACTTCTACTGCAATTTCCAGAACGTCTGAAGTACCTCTTGCGGTGTTAATGTCCTATATAGTGTAGAAAAATCAAGTAATGACTTGCTGAGAAATCGTAATCGGTAAGTTCTAACGAGTCTAAGTAAACATAAAGTAGCTTTTCAAATTCATCCATTTAAAGTGAAATTTAGTGCTCTTACAGGTAACCTTTTAAAATAGTTACCAGCTGTTAATTTTCCAACGATATAATTAGCAAAACACATTTTCAACGTATAAATACGAAATAGTTTACACTTAAACCTTAATTCGCATCGTGATGTGTTGTCCCAAACAAAAGTTAATGTTTCGTAGTCATTTTCATGTTTTAATTTCCGTTTATTTTCTTCCGGAAATATGTAAATGGCTCGTTTAGATACCGCTATTTATAGACAATTTAGAGTCAAATCGCAATCCCTATGCTCGATGTATATTCGTACCTAGTTGGCGATTAATAAAGCATTTTCTGATTTTATCATATTAAATGAAAGTCAAGAGAAGTCGATTTACAAAGAAATTTGCTTTAAAGCGATATTGAAACCGTAACATTAATAAACTCGAATAACCCATACTTATTTCGAATATCATATATTATTAAACATCGCTTCAATTTCGAGTGACATTGAAGATATTATATTAAAAAATCAATTTTAACTTTGTGCGTCTAATCACCCAATATCCAATACCAGGAGAGTACATAATGATGCAGTTAGTATTCAACTCAAAAAAATCGAAATGTATTAAAAAATGCTAATTAATACTGATAACTTTTCTAATCCAAGGTTCATTGCACGTCATCAGGATAATAATTACAAGTACTATTGTAACTGTTATTATAATGGCATTTATCATCCTACTGTAATCGAAGTGTATCTCCCTACCACTATCAAATTTCCTTAACTTAGACAATATAAAGTACATGACTATTATATTGATCAAAGGGTTATCAATGTAAGATTAAATGTCCCAGTGTTAACGCGGATACTGTTATAATTTGACGTAGTGTGATTTACTGTTAAATAATATCGTAAGTAATTAATTTGTGTTATTTATTATATTGATAAAATCTCACGACGTACTTTTATCACGAATTGTAGGAATCTTTACTTAGGTAATATTAAATCTAATATCAATAAAGAAACATTTTCCATAAATAAATGGCTATTTTGATATTGAGATTTTCTTATAATTAAATGCGAACGTACTAGTTTAATACATCTCACCACAAAGTTCAAAGCAAAACAGTTTACTTTTCTCGACATTACCTCAAACTATTTAATTCTTCTTCACATCAAATCGATAACATTAAACTTTGACCCGATAGATTGTAAAAATGGCAAAACTTTAGAACTATAATAACTAGCCCATTTCCGACATAGTAAACACATTACAGCACTTCTACTAGCAGCGCTTGTGACTTTAAAATGTCATTTGTCGAAAGCTTGCTACAATCTTGGATGTAACGACACAGCCATCGATTTTGTAGCGTGTCCTTGGGGACTGAGGATCATAGATATAGTCACGATGGGATCGGAATCAATTTACGCAAGCAGCATCGGATTTTCCTATCTCCTCACGTCCCGATCTTATAAGATACTCGACGGAACTAAGAAACAACTTTGCCATTTGCTTGTGGAACACCATTTCAGAAAAATATGAATGCTCGTGTAAGATAACGTAGTCCGCAAAAACAAGTGATTATTCAGTTTAGAATACAAATAGCAACATTGATTAGAAACAATTGCTTGTCATTACATAATCTCGGAATATCACGAATTATTGTATTTACAAAATTCTATTGTTTTGTTTAGATAAAATCAATGATTGAATTGCAGCATCTCACGTTTTTTCTTGATATGCAGATATTGAAGCAAGAAATGTATACTAGGAACATATACAAATTTTAATAATAATTTTTCTAAAGGTATCATAAATAATCTTCAAAGATGTTGGTCCCACCACCGGTAATAGAAGACAGGGAATTCTCTGAACCTTTGTTTTGTGGACCCGGTCCTTGCAACTTATTACCATCTGTCAAAAAAGCATTGACAAAACCTATAATGTCACCACTATGCGATGAATATTTTAATGTAAGTACTTAAGTTTTAAAAAATCTTACTAAAATATTGTCTTTACCTCTAGCATTGTGAAGTAATTGGTCAAATATAATCATACTTTTTCCTTTGAATTTATAAAGCTATGGGGAAATACAAAATAAACACTACACACTCGGAGCAAAAAGGAAAATTTTAATTAAAAATATGTTGATCGCCTATAGCTAGAGAAAACAATTGTAAATCTTTAATGTTTTTATTTATGCTGATTAGCAAAGAAATTATCAAGTATCCATTTATGAAACGCATTAATCATATTATTAATAAATTAATTTTAAACAGCTTAAGGCTTTCACACTCGTTTTAGAATCTTATAAATATGTTTAATGTTTTCTCCCATTTTAGTATTTCCTTAAATTGTAAACGTGTTACAGTTTAATGTTTAAACGTGTTAAATAAAACTTAATAATAGTGTGGCAATTCAATAGATAAATAAATCTTTGTTGTTTCCCAGGCAATGGCAGATATTCGCGCGGGGCTAAAATATGCCTTTCAAACTAAAACAGACCTAGTTCTTGCTATAAGCGGTTCTGGTCACAGTGGAATGGAAACCATTATCTCGAATCTTCTAGGCCCCAAGGATACTCTTTTGATTGCCAGCAGAGGAATTTGGGATCAAAGAGCGTTTATTATTGCCAACAGATACGGTACGAAATGTGACCTGTAAAAATTATAGCTTTATTTTTACTTCCTTATTACTTGAACATTTTTAGTTTATTATATAAAACAAAATTGAAAAAGTTATTTATTTCATGATCACTTTCGTAGACGCAACGTTTCGCATATTTTACACTGCAATTGAAAAGCTCTTTGATAGTAAAGTCAAAACTTTCCATTAAATTTTCTTGTTACAAATAAACAAATGAGCTTCAACAATAAAATTAAATGAGAAATTTGTCGTTAGTTATTCAATTTGTAAAAGTTCAGTACTTAATCGTATAGTAGACATCTCAGAACACGTCGACACATTTATTTTATCAAAATTCATTTCACAAACAAATTGTTTAACTAATTTTCTCGAGAGACTTATTGGTGAATTTAAGTATAAATTGCTTTTATATTTAGATGTTACAAAGATGTTTATTTCAGGAATTAAAACGTCTAAACTTGAAATTCCTTGCAATGAAACGTTCAGTTTTGAGCAAATTGAAGGCGAACTTAAGAAAGTCAAACCGACAGCTCTTTTTATCACCCACGGGGACTCGTCCACGGGGTCCGTACAAAAACTTGAGGGGCTCGGAGATATCTGTCACAAGTAAGTTATTTTTTAAACATCGGTGCATATGGAATACATTTACCCTTCTATATTAAAAGTAGTATTTTCTTTTGTTTTAACGCGAATTATTTCCATATTAAATAAGATACTTTTTAAAGGATTTTCGACGCGGTTTATTATACATTATTATTAAACCGACGTTTCGAGCACTTTACAGCGAGCCTGGTCAAGAGTGACTGAGATGATAGTTGTCTTCATAATTGTTTCAAAATATGTGTGTCTACCACCACTTATTTCCAAGAAAATTCGAATTATTTTGTATTTTTTATTGTTACTAATCAAATTATTAAAAATATATATTAAAATAAGTATATCAAAATGAAATAAGATTTCTTACCTAGTCAAAGTCTTATATATTAATTTTTTTTTATAAAAGAAAATTTCATCTCTATATTATATCTCACTAGCTGTATCCCGCGGTTTCACCCGCCTAACTTCTGATTAAATGACAACTCCGGGATTAAAAGTAGCCTATATGTTATTCTGAACCCTTATCTATATGTGTACCAAGTTTCATCATAATCGGTTCAGTAGTTTTTGCGTGAAAGAGTAACAAACATCCATACATCCATACTTACAAACTTTCGCCTTTATAATAGTAGTAGGATTAGCTTTGAGGTTGCTCATCCCAAGCCCCGCCACTTCATACATATCTTTGCAAAAATTACACATAGCTCATAAGTTTCCTCTTTTAAGTTATAAGTATAAATTTAGATTGCCCATTAATTCAATAAAAGTTTGTTTTCTATTTTATAATTAAATCATAATATTCATTTAGAACCTTTTTAATAGGAAAATACTTTAACTGGAAGGGAAGGAGAGATAATTAATATGAAGTATCTGCGTGGGCATAGGACACATATGTTAAAATAATTATAATTATATGCTTAGGCATTTTGTAATAATTAAGTTCGAAACCCTAACGAGTAATTATTAAAGGTTGTGTTAATTTTCCCTGAACACGCTTTGTTAATTAGGCGATACATGAACCCATCTATTACACGAACAAAATGATGTCAGAAACCTCTCGAGAGTGCACTTTTCAAGTTAACTTAAAAAGAAAGCGAAGTTTAGCGGAAAAACTATTCGATTTTCCGAGCTTAAACGAGACACGGGTTCCGAACAATTTAATTACATCTCCCATCCCTTTCGCTCATGACTACATTTTTTGTTCTTACGTCTTAGTCTCGGTGGAACTCTTCCCGAGTTAAAACTCCTTTAATTACGGGCTCTCAAGAAACCCGCAATTAGCATGCGGCTGAAAATAACAGGAGCAGTAAAATTTCAAAATAAATACTTGCTTTGAAATCTTCTAAGTGCGTTGATATTTATGGAACGTAGACGCCGCCTGCTTTCGCTGTTTCATTATTTAATGAGTTTGCTTTGACATAAATTATGAAAAAGGCATTAAACATTTGCGAACACATGTTTATATTTCTTTTCGCATATTATGTTACTTTGACTTTGTTAATATTTACTATATGACGTAGCTATATTTATTAAAAACTACACTTGACTACATCCTATAATAAACTACATTCTACAACGTTCTAAAAACTGTATTAGATAAAAATGTGTGTTATCATAAGGCTCATTAAAAACCATGTGATTAATTAATTGCTTATGTGTAATAATCTGAAATATTTCGCAAAAAATTGATGTTATTAAAATAAGACAATTATGAGTCAGATAGCGTTAATATTTGTACAGGACATTTAGAACATAAAATACTTAAACACATAAAATAATAAGGGTCTTTAACGTTGTCTTATATTCTGAATGTCCCGTCAAAATATTGCAGAATAGCTTGAAATAACCTTATATAATTGTTCTTATAGGTATGGGACTCTTCTGCTAGTGGATACTGTAGTATCACTAGGTGGAGCGCCGTTTTTAATGGACGAGTGGGGAGTGGACGCAGTTTACACTTCAACGCAAAAGGCACTTAGCGGCCCTGCTGGCATTTCACCAGTTGCGTTCAGTCGTCTTGCTGAGTATGTACTTGATTATTTACACTTTAAACTTCACTTCTATAAATTTTCTAGTTTCAACAAATAAAATAAATACTCTCGGACGTTTAACACATCTAGACAAAGTAATGCTTGTACAATGTAAACTAGATAACTGTATAAGACATACTATAGGTAAATGGACATTAAGATAGTAGAAAATAACAATGTTCATCACATCGTAAGTTTCTACACATGTTGATCCTAAACCCTTTCAATGTCAATTGACAAAACATATATATCTTTTACTGTACTATTTTAACTTCCGTATTAATTTAGGAAAGGTTACTAATATTCAAGACATTGTTCATGTACAAAGGCAATGCATACAAGGACTTCTTCTTGATAAACCTTAGTGTCTAAATTTCTTCCTTATAATAGATAATAGGCTTGATAGCCTTTAAATGAATACATTACATTTCCTACGTTCAATGGGAACTACGAATTTTCAGGGATAAAATAAACACAAGGACTCATGAGCCACCCTTCTACTTTGATGTTAAACTTCTAGCAAGACAATGGAATTGTTATGGGAATACTATAGAGTAAGTGTGTACCTATTTTGAAAGTAATATGCTATCATGTAGTACTTCAAACGAATAATTTATAATCATACAAGCCACGACTAGTGGTTATCCTGGCGTTACTTCTGGTCCGGTAGGAACTCTGAGAAAAAATTGCATGTAATACATATTCTTGATTCTTAGCCATATGTACACTAAGTTTCATCCAAATCCGTCTAGTAGTTTTCTAGTGAAACAGTAACAAACATACATCCATCCATACTAACGAACTTTTGTATTAATAATGTTGGTAGGATTCGTGTATATGTGCATTCTTTTCGATTTACATACGGTACCAATAATGCAATAAATGCAGCTGCACTCTAAATCTAGAACAAACAAGGTATTTTATGATTAACCCATTAGTACGGGGATTAAAGGCTAATTGAACTAGATAAACGGTGACAATAATGCATGATATGTTTACTTTTATAATGTTGCGGTTATACTAATGGGGATTATCTGCCTAACATCGAAAATTGTAATTAATGGGCATTATAACTAAATTCAAGGATTTAAATTGAAATAAGATCGTGACATCCCATTTTCAAATCTAAATAAAAAAACATTTGTATGTCGATGACACAGTAGTCTGAAGTTCAAGCTTCGAACTCTCATCAGTGAGTGAGAATTCCAGTTATCGTAAAGAAGTTCTTTGTAAATTAATAATATTGCATACTTTACTTACAATCAACAAATACTTGTATTTTTATTTCACCTCAGATACCACCATACACTCAGTCCCCCGTTGTTATGGGCACTTCGGTGTTGCCTCATGGAAATATGTAAGGAAACCCTCCCGAAGACTTGGGCTCGGCATGCAACAACCACAGAATATTTTCTAAAGAAACTTAAGGACTACGGCTTCGAACTGTTCATACCCAAAGCAGAAGATAGACTTGTCACGGTCACTACTGTGCTCCTGCCTAAAAGATGTACGAGTGAAAATTTTGTTAAATATGTGAGGGAAAAGTAAGTTACCACTGTTTATATTAACAATATTTTATTTTACAAGATGATAGAATTAAACTTAAAAAATGAGCATATGCAAATGAAAACAGGAATATAGAATACTAGCTGCGCACCGGGGCTTCGCTCCCGTGGGAATATCGGGATGATATTATAGCCTATAGCCTTCCTCGATGAATGGGCTATCTAACACTAAAAGAATTTTTCAAATCGGACCAGTAGTTTCTGAGATTAGCGCGTTCAAACAAACAAACAAACTCTTCAGCTTTATAATATTAGTATAGATGTGCGTTGATAAATTTATTATGGAGTGAGAATGAAACTAGAAATAGTATACGCAAGACAATCTTTGGTTCTTTAGGATATAGGAATTAGGAACTTACTAATTTATTTTAAGTATTTAGAAACTTTTAATTTTCTTTGAAATAAACTTACAATGAACAATAGGTTTTCAAACAAACTTAATCATATTTTATTACAGACACGACATAGCAATATTTGGAGGTCTGGGTCCCACAACCAACAAGGTTCTTCGCGTCGGCATAATGGGAGTGAATTCCAACGTGGCCATAGCGACAAGAGTAGCAGATGCCATGGCAGATACTGCTCGCGCTGTTTTGAAGAGTTCTCTTTGAAACTCTTATTACATGAAGTAATAATAGTCAATTTTTGATTTATATATATATAGTATTGCTAGAGGAAATATATTTTATGAAATATAGTTACTAATTAACTACTTGTAATAGGAGTTGTTAATAAAACGTACTATCAAAATGCGATGAAATTTTTACTACTATAAACGTTTCTTCAAACAGATCTAGCTTATTTCATTCTCGTATTTTTAACCTCTAGTAAATGAGCCTAATGGCATATAAAAACAATTTTAAGCCGCGTTAACCAGCGTACGATAGGCGGACAAATATGAGGCTGGCACACTCCGTGCGCCTCGGGCGGCGCACGCTTGCCAAATGTGCCATCCGATAGCACGAACATTGTAGCAAATTTACTGCCACCCTATTAGCACTAAATCTAAACATTAACCCGATTCCGGTAACCAAACTTCACTACCCGGAATATCGGTCACAGCAAGCTGAATATATTTTCGCGACACTCGTGTTTTTGGCGACCAACACTTGTTATTAATGTGTAAATGCGAAACGCGTAGTGTTATATAGCGTAGTGCTGCTAGGAAATTAACGCTTTCATTACATAGCCCATATATTTTCTTGGATGACGGGTAAGCAACGCTTAGAAGTGACTGAGTGAGAATCGTAAATTTCGTGACATTTAATTTTTTCAATGTCTTTAATTTCCAATGTCTTCCGATGGAATGGTAAGGGATCGATGACCAAAATTAAAGATCGTTGATATCGCTAGAATAATGCCACTTTACTATTACCCTATTAGCACAAAAAGTAAACTATAGCCTTCGCTAACCGGAATATCTGTCACACCTAGATAAATATATTTCGCGACCGACAATCGTCACTAATATGCAAGTGCAAAAGGCATGTCGTAAGTAGGTACTATAGCTTATTACCTGATAAAAAAGGCTTTCAAATACGTCGACAAAATCTCATTTTAAGAGATGAAGATCAACAACACTAGAAGTGAATGAGTGGCAGTTATAAATTTTCGGTAATCAAGGATCAATTTAGAGTAATAAGGATCGACAGTACATTGTTGATCACACTTTCAGCACAAAATGTAAACATTAACCCGATTCCGGTAAAAGAATTTCACTGTTATCGTATAACGTCACAGCGTGTTGCATATATATTTGCGACTCTAGTGTTTTTGGTTAAGACTCGGTTAGCGCTTGTTAGTAATGTGTAAATGTGAAAAGATACTAATGTTGGTTAATGCTTACAAATACAGCTGGCAGATCTTATTTATTTTTTTTTTGGATAACTTACATTACTAGCGTTTTAAATTGTAATGTGTCCATAGGTGAAATTAAATATATTTCTAAATTACATTACTAGCGTTGTAATGTGTCCATAGGTGAAATTTAATATATTTCTGAATTCCTTGGAAGGAAATGTAAATATTTGAGTTGTTTAATTTAAAAAGCGATTACTGTTCGGAATTTTAATTAACTGTAAAATATATGTTATATGTATTTCATGGAGTCATCAATAATTTTTTGAATTAATGTTTTTAGAATCCAAATAACAGGCCTGTAATCGCTCTGTTAATTTAACGAATCCTTTTATAAACCTACGTTATGATTTACGTCCTTATTCTGAATTTCCATTTGACAGTTTAGTTAATTCACAAAATATCTAAGTTAATCACAAAACATTTAAAATATAAATTTAACGTTTGACCTTATTTTTCATATCTGATTACTAACAAATATATTGGATATTCCGGTAAGAAAATAAAATCTCCTCGGTTTCTATCTTCACACGAATATAAAAATAATTTTAATTCAGTGTTAACATTACTAGAAGTTTTTGCACTCTATTAAGTTTTAATTCCACCGCACGCTGCAAATTTTCATAACATGCGAGCCATCATTTAGGTATATTGGAGGCCTTGTGACGTTAACATTTCGTGAACTACACGCCTGTATGTTAATTACAAGAAACCAGGTGCCCTAATTATGGATAATTAAATAGTTCTCTTCACTAAACGTATTCAATATAACCATGAAAAAATACTGAATATATATCATATAAAAAGCTTATTGAATAATTTATCAGATAAGAATACAAAAAAACATCAAAATACGGTTCCAATTACGGTTCGAATTTCACGAATCTAATTATTTTATAACAATGTTAGAGTTAATAGATTTTTTTCACTCTATTACGTTATATTCCACTGCACAGTGCATGTTTTCATTTACATAGCATGCGAACCATCATTTATAGTGGAGGCCTTTTGACGTTAACATTTCGCGAACTACACGCCTGCATGTTAATTACATGAAACCTTGGCTGTAGGTTATGATTAACGTTCTAATTATGAATTTTAAATAACATGTCGGTTAAACGTCTTTAATTTACAGACGAAAATAAACTGAATATAAATTCTCTTTCTTTCTAAATTTAACATGCCATGAGTTTATTGAATTATAATCGGATAGAAGATAAAGTCTTAAAAATCCTCTTATACGAGTAAAAATACTATGTATGCACAGATTTCTAAAAATCTTAATAAACTTTTACTTTATTATCATCCTCTAAATTGTATTATTTTAATTGGTTCTTTTTTCAACTAAACAGTTGTTGTACATCAGTAAGAAGTAAAGCTTTGTTGAGCTATACGCTCAACAAAGCAATCTTTACTTGTGCAGTTCAAAAAACGAAAAATAAAAGACATCTCGGATTGGACAAGTAATTTAATGTATAGTAAAACGGTATGATGATTTACATAATATTGATAAGCTGCTTAATCAACCAAAATTATGCACTTTACATGATAAAAATAGTATATTCTGATATGTATATTTAACACTGAAGCCAAAATTTAAATACCATATTCCTCCCTTATACACTTGTAGGAAGTTTAACTATTATTAAATAAAAACAATGCAATACAAGCATATTGATAGTACCCTTTATGGCTATTAGTTATGTTATTAGCAAGCCATAGGTTTACTCTACTTGTTAGATAATTAAACAAACTAAAACCAAGTAACTCGTGTTTAAGGAATTACAATAATCATACGAAAATAAAATACAAGGTAGCCAATATCGGGTGAGTGACTATAATACATTACAATTTTGATGGACTAGAACCCACAACAAACACGACAACAAAAATTTCACATTTTTTTGGCAATGTCTCGTGATATCAAAATTCATAGAAATTCGTGCCGTAAAAGCAATCCCTTCCCTTAAGAAATACATCATAACTAAGACAGACGTATGCTTACCTACATGGCGTTCATCACATCATCATATTCGACTAGCTTCCTTAATTACGTAACTATAGAACTAAACTTTACTTAGAGTAATTAACCAAAACTAGTCACCCTTCAGATACGATATACTTACACTAAACATCTTATATCAGCAACGTGCTTTAAATAAACATAATAGAGTAAAACTAATAGATATATAACATAGTATTTACAAGCTCTGGCCAACATTCACAATAATACATTATACTTAATCTAAAAACGTTAACACAGATTGATTAAATACGGTAATATTTAACGTTTATCGAGTAAACGAATGCATGAAGATGGCGGCTCGCGCTGCAAAGGACATCGAGACAAGAGACTGCGAAATAAGATCGCATCCGTTACTTGACTTTAGGCAAGGTATAGACGTCGATTCACAAGCGCGACACAAACAAGTGACTGCGACAGGAGGCAGCGACCGCAACCAATGCTAAAATTATTTTAAAATCTAAGAGTTTGTATATGGAGTTTGTTGTCCTGTGATATAAAGAAAAAGTCTATAATTTTTTCTTATACTTCATCACAGATACAAATTTTTAGCGCGACACGAGACTATGCTGGTCGGTGCAAATGTCACGTTGTCACCTGTCTCGCGTTACTGTCTTATGTATATGTCTGCTTACCAACTAATGCCTATACATTGCCTAAAGTCGAGAAACGGTCGCAGTCTCCCGCCGCGGTTTCCTGTCTCAGTCGCGGCGTGAACAGCCACCTTTACACGACACTAAGCAAATGCACAATAAATATAACCGATTCTATAATGTGATGTTCCAATAAAGAGTACATCGATTCGATTTACATGAAATTCCTTAAATATGCACATAGAGCAGGTAAATATAGATTAATAATTTATTATTTACATTTAAGAAAATATGGCACATCTTAACATCGACCGCGCTCTGTTACATACCAAGATGCCCACGTGATTTACAAGTCAAGCTTTGATATCAATATTTGTAGAACAGAGGAAAGTTGTATCAACCAATTTCAATTCCTTAAATTTGTACAAAGAAAAAGTTACATAGCACAAAATTTCGATATGAAAATGAATGTCGTTGATGAAATGAAAAAACAGGAGTAAAATTTACATAAAATTTAATCAAAATTAATAATCACACGGGCCATTCCATGCGCCTATAATTTATGGATACATAATACCAATTATAATACCGGTGGGAAGTAGTCGCCTAGTCAAGGGAAGGCAAAGACGCGCGGCCGACTGCCGCATCTTAAAGACGCCTATTGCCGACTTACACGCGACATTTTTTTAATGATTTGAATCTTAATAAACCTTAGTTATAAATACTATGAGGACACTAAGACAGACGCTTACTCCGAGTATAAATCAGTCTTTAAACTTAAGCTATAGCTACACCTCGATCCTGAACGTCAAATTGAGTAAAAGTCTGTCACAAAAACTATTTGATAAACTAATGAGTGTAACTCGCGCGTAAATCGGCAACGTTACAACTACGCACTCGAAGATATTTTATAAGCGAATTACAGCTTCAAAAGCCATTACAGTTCGCATCATTACGTATCCCGCTCTGAAGTTGTGTATACGGTCTAAATTATTAAATTTACTGCATAGACAATTTGAAGATGCTAAAGTCCGAAAACACGTAACTTTTATTTATAAACAACTTCAAAACGGTATACTTGATACGAATCGTAAACCCGCTTGCGGCAGTAACCTAGTCTACAGCGAAGAAACAACGCGGGCTTCAGTCCGTGTACACATATCTTAAGAATGTAACGATCCACGTAACAAATAAGGCACATATTCAGCTGGGCACTCACTGCCGACATCGTTATACTTATATACGCTAGAGGGCGTTCATGTACTACACAATTAAGCAGACTTGTAGACAAATTCGTGACACTCGTTGGAGTACAACAGTCACAGACATTTGCACTAATGAAGTGAGTGCGTTACCAAGTTTTATAATACGCCCAAATTCTGCGCACTTTGTAAACAAAACGGTACGTGTCGACTGTAACCCATGTGTGCTGATCCCCTCCTACGGAACGGTCTTCATACACTAATCAGAGCGCATTCACTCGTCGAGTTCGTATAGCTTGCAGGGCAGTGAGTGTGACAATCCACTGATGGCAGCTGCGTGTCCTGCGCGCACACCCACGTAGAGTATGTATAAATCCACAGCAGTACAAGAACACACGTGTGTTTATTAAGTCTGTGGTAGTATACTACACGACTGAGCACAAAGACTCGGACACACACGTGGTGTATGCACACACTTATACACACATGGTACAGGACACTATCACGCACTCGCTAATCAACGTGTGAGCAGCAGGAAGTCCACATCTCAGAATCAGTAATCGGAGCGCTCAGCTAGGCGATCGAGGCGCGGTAGCCGGTAAGTCTACAATACACTACACGACCGAGCGTACGTACACGTGGCGCAGTCACAAGTCTACGGTACACTACGGGAGCGCACTCACTTGTCGCTTGCATAGCGTGAGCGGCAGTAAGTCCACAGCTCGGTGTCCGGGAGCGGGGCGCGCTCAGCTGGGCGGGCGCGGCGCGCGCTGGCGGCGGTGGCGCGTGCAGGCGCAGCACGCGTCCCCCCGCCGCCGCCGCGCGCACGCCGCGCGACTGCAGCGCTTGCGGACGCATGTTACTTCGCCGTCCTGGAAGCAAATATTTTGATTTATTGATCGGGTTTAAATCGATAAACAATCTGTTGGGCACTATGAGAACGTCGTATAAAATGTGCTAAGTACCTATAATTTTCATTTTTAGTCTGCTCAATTACACCCAAAGTTGCGTCTGAGCATGCTATCTAACCCAGGGATTCATAGCATCCTTACCACTGCAGGTTACCTGAGCGCTGCTAAACCTGATAGAGTCACTACGGGCTGAGATCTTCTTTTGTGTAATGTATTCCTATCAGATCCTTTCAGTTCTTTGACAAAACACTTGCAACACTTATCGTGTCGCATATAGACAGTGTCTGAAAAAAATCACCTTGTAGATGGCCGAAGAGCGATCAGGCGACACCACCAACTCAAGGTTGGTGCTGAGAATTTTGTGTTGGAAACATCCCCCCTACTCCCTTGGTC
This sequence comes from Phoebis sennae, assembly GCA_001586405.1. Taxonomy (NCBI): domain Eukaryota; kingdom Metazoa; phylum Arthropoda; class Insecta; order Lepidoptera; family Pieridae; genus Phoebis; species Phoebis sennae. The sequence continues at coordinate 23,029 of LQNK01000404.1, forward strand.
TGTAGTCAAAGATCCAAGTATATAAGATCTGTGTTCTCACCTTGCAGCGGCAGGTAACGCATCTCTGCTCGCTTTGTATACACTCGTATAGAGGAGAGCTCCTTGCCGTTGGCGGCCCGTCGCAGAACTTATAATCTCCTTCCGTACGGATCCCTAATGCGGTCCACAACAAGTCCATAGACAATCAACGAAGCAGTGTATAATTTAGTATGACCCTCACCTTGCAGCGGCACGTGACGCATCTCTGCTCGCCGTGCGAGTGTATGGAGGGGTGCACCTCCTTGCCGTTGGGCAGCGGCCCGTCGGGGAACTTGCAGCCTCCCTCCGCCAAGATCTCTTCAGCGGTACGTGGCGCACCTTGGTCTTTGAGCGTTTCTTCCTCTGCTTTCTTGGCCTTCACCTTTAAATAAAGATGTGTACGATTAAACAAACTGAACAGTGAGTCTGATCAAGATAATGTCATTATTAAAAATACAAGTTAATATGTTCCCTGATGATAAAAATGAAAACAAAATTCCCAACGTCATTTATGCAAATGGTACCCAGCTAAAAGGTCGAGAATATTTGGCGAAGCTTATAGGTAAAAAATATAGGCTAAAATTCTGAACAATATTTCAGAATTTTCTCATATTTCATCGAACTAAAAGAAAGGGTTTTCCTACAAGTTGCACATCGATAATTATATTATAAATCACGATAAAAAATCGATTATGTTATATTTGAAACAGTATCATTCTCTAACATACCTCAGGACAAACTCGACAGCACGACTTCTTATCCGGTCTATAAGCATCCTTCTCCGCACATCTTAGTGGTGGACACTTCACCCTGGGACACTTGACTTGTCTGGTGGAGAATTCACAAGTGCATATAGCACAGGTGTCATAGCCTCCGGGCACGAGGTAAGGATGCCAGGAGGAACCGGGAGCGTGGTACTGGCCAGCCAAGTGGCAGCCATGGGATTCATTCCACACGGCTGTTGTGGAATCTGAAAAAAATATCTTTTAAATAACTAACATTTTGTTTAAAGATACATTTAGCACAAGCGTCGCATCACAATCGTTATCCTTACTTCCTTACACCTTACTTATTAAAATAAATTTGAAAGCAACTCTTGCGTTTCTTCTCTTGAATGTCTGTATGTCTTTTTCTTTTTGACACATAAAACACCGAACCTATTTGCATGAAATTTTGTACCCATATAGTTTCTAACCCGAGAAAGGACATGAGATATTTTTATCCCGGAAATCTCACGGGAACGGGAAACCACGGGGCACAGCTAGTTTAAAATTAGTAAATTTACTAATAATAAACTGAGTAATTAAGTTTAGGTATGAATGAATGAAAATACACTTTATTATACAAGCAAGCAAATACAACGCATTAAAATATACAAAAACAATGGACAACACAAAAGGCGGCTTTATTGCTAACTAGCAATTTCCAAGCGACCAAATGGAAGAAGCAACATTAAATAGAAAGGATAGATACTGTACACATTTAAAGAGAGAGAGAGAAAAATAGGTAGGTACATACTGGTACAGATGGGGCAGCACTGCCCAGGCGGCTGGATGGTGGGCGCGGCGCACGGCGCGGCGGGGCAGCGCACCGGGTCGCAGCGCAGCGCGCCGTGCACGCACCCGCACATGTGACATGACTGAAACCAACACTTATATTGGTATCGCTATGTAGATTTGAGTACTAGACATCAGTAGAATCAGAAAATACGTGTATCGGCGTCTTATTCATATTCAGCCTGTTGTCCGTTTTGTTGTGGACAAAGGTCCACTATGAGGCCACCGCGCTAAGAGATGACATTACAAATTACAATAGTACACTTAAGTCAAAAGGTTTATTTTTAAAGTCCTCCTTTGAGGCACTATTAGAAAGTCATTAATATTGTTTATTTACGACCGTTCGGAAGGCTACAGAGAAAAAATATTTACTTCTGCCTTTGTCGCCATCTTCATAGGAGCGTCTGCACTACAGATATGACACGGTATTGTACAGCGAATTATCTAGTCGACAGCGACGGGCGGGTAGTAGGCGTTGAACTTATTATCTACTGTACATAGTCCTGAAGGCAGGTATCATAATAGCATGCTTATCTGAAAAAGCTTTGCTCCTACCTCAGTCGCCATCCATTGCGCACCATCTTCATAGGAGCGTCCAGCGTAGAAGCAAGACGCAGTATTGGACAGCGAATTATCAGGCGGCACGTTGACGTGCGTGGGCGGGTAGTTGGCGTTCAGCTCATTGTCCACTGTGTATGGCACTGAGGGCAGGCATGATGGTGGCACGCTTATCTGAAAAATTAAATGAGGTTATAAATATGGGTAACAATAATGTGTACGAGTATGTTTTATGACTGTAACAAATGAAGCGTAAAAATGTTTTATTTCCTTGTAACATTAAATATACTTGTATCTCCGGCTCGAAGGACCATAAGCCAGATATAAAGTGTGTCTGAATTTCTCGATCTTTAAGGACCTTATGCTCTTATGAGCGAAACTTTAACGAATACTCATATATAAAATATGCGATAACTTTTATAATTTCATGCCAAGTTATAATATATTAATTCATATTTCAGTCGCAAGGCATGGTTGTACTCATAAATCATAATATACAGTGCGAAGTATAAATTAAAGCTGAGAAGCAACTGGTTATGTAATTTATGGCAATTGCACAGTTTTTTATTCGCCCGGTGTATTCTCGAGTAATTGCATCCATTTAGGTGGAATTCACTTTGCTTGTAAGAATTCAATTACTCCAACTGTTTGAGATCTCATATGTATATTTATATTGATTTATCACTTACCTGATTGCTGTCATCTTGAAGCATGAAAAAACGTTATTTTGTTATTAGTAATTAGTTTATATGCACTAAATTCATTATAGTGCAATAACTAAAAAACAGTTCAATTTACAAAGTCGTCCCTAAAATATGTTAGTAACATTGTAATAATGAAGTGTATTCTAAAATAAAAAGTCGGAAAATCATAGAATCTGTAATAAACAGTAGCTCGATTACTACGCTGATTATCAGGTAACCGTATGCGTGGGAACTCTGTACTATAAGTGTCAGGGAATAACGGTACTAAGTTCCTTATTCTATTCCGATGGACTTCGGTCGCGTATCAAGATTTTTAACGAAGCCTAAACCTGAAGAGCTTTATCATTACAATAACCAAAAATCCATGCTTACCCGGGGTAACCACATGCGGACTTGGCTCCAGAATCAATCCACCGCATTTAACTAAACCACTTCGAAACTGGCAAATATTCTACTAACCAGCTAGTCAAGTTTCTTCTGGATTCTAACATTTTAATAATAAAAATACTTGCTTACCTGAGGTAACCGCGTGCGCATAAACTCAGTGCCATTATCCGCCGCGCGTATGTTCAGGTACGCAGCGCCCGCGTGCAAAGCCGATAGTTCTGCTGGACTTGGCTCTAGGATAGAACCCTCGGAGCCGGATAAAGCTCGCGGCCCGGTACTGCCGATAGCGTGGCCCTCGAGCCAGGCTGACCAAGCACCGTTGTAGCCATTTACAAATACCTGGAATAAGATATATATTTTAAAAATAAATAATAATTAAATATTCTCGGACATTTCATTCAAATCCATTTTGTCACAAACTAAGCAAAGATTGTATGTACTATGGAAGCTAGATAGCTGATAGACATACTTAAACATACTTTTTGTAAATATATACACACTATAGATATATTAACACCCAGACGATAGAAATCGAACCTACATTCTCTGGCGCAATAGACACTGACGTTCCCACTGCGGCAACCGAGCAGTCAGCAGATTATGTTATTTATCAGACTGGCAGACTGAATAATCCAATTTTTATTTAACATATTATCAGGTATTGAAAATGAAGCTATTCCAAAAAATAAAAATGAGCCTGGCCATAAAATATTACAACAAAGTTGTTCGAAATTCAAATCTTACTTCATAATTGATCCCGCAGAGCACATCGACGGATAGCCAAGCAATGCCAGCAACTGGTGTGGCAGATGGTGGTAGACGGGCGTCAGTTCGTCGTAATAATGCTGGGCCTGATCCTGCTGCGTCTGGTAATGAGCGGGATAGTAGTCTTCCACGTAGGAGGGGTGGACCTGCAATAATTAACTTATTCAAGCACAAGCAAACTTTTATAGGGAGATGAGTAGAGTGACTTAGCCAGAAGAGCTTCTACTGTTTCACCGGACTTGGGTAGCGAACAGAAGATTTCCCTTATATATCCAAAAAAATCCCCTAGGAAGAGAGTCCTGTGTGTATATCTTTTAAACAAACAACAAAGTTCCATCAGAAGATCAAAATGAATAATGTATTAAACGGTAAAGTATATCGCGAGACAGAAAAATAAATAACATCAATCTATTGTTTTTAATGTTCATTTATATTGTGAAATACATAATAATACATGTAATGAATATTAAAATACCAATAAGTATACAACACATCTATTAAATGTGAATTAATTTGTTTTAAATAAACATATTAATATAGAAAAAACGTTATTTTTAAACATGATTGACAACATATTTACATCTAATAAATAAATATTTTTGCTTAATTCGATGATAAACAATAGACTTCCTAAAACAAAACTGGGTACTTATAGTCAAATGTATATTTTCTTCTGCTACTAATTCTTCTGCACTAATAATAAAATGTATTTATAAGTAAAGTCTTTTTGGGTATCTGAAATGTATTTCTTACCAGTGTCAGAACCAATATGTACCGCAAGTTGGTCTTCATACAGTGGAGGGAATATTCTAGCACTGGGTCTAGTCAGCACTCCCATCCGAGTATCAAGTATTTCCACTTGGGAATGACGTTTTCCTTGCTCTTCTACGAGAGTTATTTTTGGATCAGTGAGACCTAGGTTGTCTATCTGTAAAATATGAATAGGAAATTAAGCAAATAACCAACAGAATCGTCAGATTACGTTAGAAATATTTTACAACATACGGGTTCGAAGCTATCGAATTTAACACATATCCATTTAATTGCAGATTTTGGCAGTAGCAAAGAGGAATTTTCAACGTGTCAAGAAGTTTTTTCAACGTAGAAAGAAATTCAGAATTCATGAGAAAAAATTCATTAATTTAAAATATTAGGTTAACTTGCTTAACGCAATTTTAAACTATAAGAACAATAAAACTTAAGTAGATAATAATTAATTGTTATCTACTTAAGTATAAATACGTATTGTTAATAAAACGTTCTTCATCCAGGTAACTATTTACACCAAAACATTACACTAACGAAACAAACCATTAAACAAACACTTGTTATTAATCGAAAGACTTACTTGTATATCATACACCAGCGACCCATCCTTATCAATGTACAGCAGAGCCATGCCCTCAGGCACAGGAGCAGCCGGCAGCCTCTCCGCCATCAGCGGCGCGTGGAACACTTCACACGCCGCTCTCTGCCTCACTATCCCTGATACACGCCTCTCGGGAGTGTTCAGAGCTTCCACGGTTAGGAGCAACTTCCCTCGCGCTAACGATCGCAGTTCTGCTGCGGATACTGGTGTGGACACTTCTAGGACGTTGAATTCGTAGCTTGGTTTGTTCATCTTTTGGGTCTGGAAAATAAATATGAAAGATAAAAAATAGCACAAGATATTCAGAAAACATAAGGCTAACTTCTGATTAAAACTGAACACCGTCACATTACACCATATTCACCACATCAATAAATGCATAAAATTAAGAGTCTGATTCTTCTCGAGCAGCATAAGTTCCGCTGAGTTTGAACACGCCATTGAAAAGTGTTTATGCCCACCTTATCAATGATAATTTTTCTCAGGCATTATTAGCAATGTCCTAAGGCCCTAATAATTATTCCTACTTCTTGACTACACTAAACTCACCTCATCAATAATAGTCTGATTCTTCTCAGGCAGCGTCAGCAGAACACGAATGCCCTGGTCCCTCGAGCCGGGTTTGAAAACGCCGTTGAACACAATAGCTAGGTGTAAGCTAGGGGCTGCTCCCGCTGCGCCAGTTACCACAGCAGTGCCTCCCCACCAGCCCTCCTCTTCGCCCGGCACGCGATAGTCGTCGCACGCGCCGTTACCGATTGATAATGGCGCGTGTTCAGGCTCTAGGAGCGATGTGAACATCTCCGTTGATAATGCTGGGAATCTGCAAGTATATGTTAACGATTATATAAAGAAAAATAAGAAAAAGGTTAATGTGCAGTGTTCGCTAAGCGTCACGCTTTAAAACCCAAATTAATCTAATATTATAAAGATAAAAGATTTCATTTATGTTTGTTTGAATTGAATAGGCTCCGAAACTATTGGACCGATTTGGAAGAAATTTTGTGCAGAGACTCTCGTAAATCCTACGGAAACGGGAGATGTACGCGGATTAAATCGCGGAGCTTATCTAGTTATTCATAAATTTTCGTAATGCAATGATCACAATTTTACTAATAGTGCACGACAATCCCACACCCTAATAATCGGGATAAATCAACCGGAGAAACATACCAAAAAATGGTACTTCAATAAAGTTCCGACTCAGTGAATTTCCACTGTAAATATTTGTAAATAAATCGCCTCGTCTAGACTAGCTTCTAATGAAGCCAAGTGAGTTTCCGTTATTAATCATACGCTTAATTTAATACGAACAATGAGGCTCCTAGCGATATCCTTGAAACAATATTGCAAGGTTAATTCTTTTGCATTGAAATTAGGTTTTGATTGCGCCTATTTATCAACATGACGTAACGTTTATTTTGCGAGGTAATTCCCTTATAGCCTCACCATCATCTTTACTTATCTATATCTTATATTATTATAAAGCCGAGGAGTTTAGTCTGTTTATTGTATCGCGCTAATATACTACGTGTCCGATTTGAAAAAAATAATTGTGTTAAACGATTAATCAAAGAAGGATATAGACGATATAATATGACAAATATGCTTTAAATTATCGTTAAAACGTAAGAGCAAACGTATTTATTACCGCTTTAAAAACTTAGGATTATGTATGAACTTTAATGAATACGTCAGTTAGCGGTAAGAAATTATCAAAATAAATAAGTTTCTATGTACATATTACAACCGTCTGGCGCCATAGATGTATGTCACATAAGTTTCTTCGCTTCGTTAAAGTGCAGTTTAAGTTAATTTTATGGCACATTTACAAGGGGTTTAATTTAATCACCCATCCACAATTTCTAATAATACTGTATGAAAGTGTGCACATTCTAGCATATTGCGTTATCATAGAGTTATATTGAAGAAATAGCGGCTTAGGTGCGAATGGGCCATACGCCGGTAATGCAAGCAATTGTAATGCATCGGAAACATTGCTGCATATAAAGCTGTATTACGCTTCATGAAAGCGCTCATATAAACTCTACTTTACGATTATACTCTTGGGCCTTACAAGACTTGAATATAGACTCTAAATTCAACACAATTTAAACGCTTAGCATGCGATCCGCCAGTCAGTAGCCGTTATGATTTCCCTATCATATCTTGGACTGAAGTCAGAAAAGAAAATACTGTTCGTTTACTAATATTAGATTTATGTATTTTAAGAATGATACCAACAACAAGAAAAACGTTAGTGAATCAATTATCAAAAATTAACTCTTTCACAAAATTAAACACTATAGAAGAAATTCTATATTAAGTTAGTATTAGTAATAACTAGTAAGTGGAGATGCGCCAAAACAAAGAACGTTAGAAACTGTTGTTTTCAAACATTATATTGGAAAATATAAAAGCGAAACTTCATTATTATTGAAGTTATGTTATTGTTCTAGTTGCTTAACTGAAACACAACAAAATATAATTTTCTATTCCAATTATTTTTGCGATAACCTTACCTACTAATGCGGCCACTAAGAGCGCTGTCCATAGAATTATTCCGCTCGTCGCCCCAAATGAGTGCCACGTATAGAGATCCCTCTCTTAATAAGCGTTTGTACTCCCGGGGCACTCTACGCCACACGCCACATAGCTGCAAATAATAAATAAACAAATATTGCCAGATATATACACAACGCGATCCAGCCCCAAATTAAGCAGGGCTTGTGCTATGGAAATTAGACAACCGATAAAGTGGCTCTTTGTAAATGCATTCATCCTGTACAATAAATTCTTCACCCATTCAGTAGAAAATGAAAATATTCATCAATCATCATAGCATAATTTTCTTTCCGTGAGGATCAATCCACATCCTATTAATCGACAATCGTGTAACATTTACAAGTGGAATAAGAAACATTTTATATTTCTACAGCTATTCTTACTTTATGAGCACTAAACCCTTGTTTACAGTTTTAGGTTAACTCTGAAACTAGATAAAATTGTAACCATTCTAGCGTCATATTGATTTAACGATAAATGAGCCTTCGTATAATTAGTTGTATTAAAACGGTTTATATTCACAGTATAAACCATCTTAAGAAATAAATCCTAATCATTCTAGCGTCGTTACAATACAGCTAATCCACGGAATGACAGTTATTACATCTAATCTACTTTACTTGAAATCAAATTTACCTATTCCGCTACCAAAATTAAATGCTGCTTTTAATTAAAACACCATTATCAATAAAATTAGATTTGATGCAGTTCTAGCTTACCTTATCAGTTTTATCTTCATATGTAGCATGAATACCCGGTGACTTTTTTAAAGGGTGTTCTAGAAGCATCCGTCCTCCCCTGTCCAAAAACGCCAGCGCTCGAGGCTGGGTTTTCATCGAAGGACCCAAAAGGACAGACCAGTAGAGGTGACGTCGTCGAAATGTGAACCGGGCCGTAGCAACGCCGGCTGCTACCGGCACTCCTGTCATATCATCGCGCCGAATACATAGCGGTGATCGACCAGTGAGGAGCGCGGCAAAATCTGTTTAAAATGATCCGTTTTTCAAGAAATATCACTCAATTTAAAAATACTTACTAAAATTGTGTGTATGAACACGAACTAAGCCGGTGTTATAAATCAATGGAAAAGATTGCAACGTGACATTTTTATTAGAACGAAGAATGTTACGACTTTAAAACAAATTCCTCTCTCAATATACGCTTACATTAATAATTGTTGAACATTCTGTAATTTAAAAATCATAGAAAATACAACATATAACAATAATAAATAAATCTTTATTGAAAACTGTTCCAATGTACAAGTTAAAGTTGTGGACACTAATGCCTGTGTTAGTTAAAAAACTGTAATATATAGGAATTTTATTGCAATCACAACTTACGTTTCATGCTCAATTCTTCCTCCTCCTGTCCAATAACGATCGTAGGGCTGTCCTCTTGAACAATATCGGGAGCTAAAACAAACCATAAACATTGATTAAATAATCCAGCCCTAACTACAAACAAGCGAATTAATCAAGGCAATATTGCCATGAATACTCAAGCCAACTGATATGGATGAAGGTAATAAATTAATTAGTGCATACGTGCATTTGCTCTGAATAGATTTATCTAATCTTAAAATAATGTTTATTGCATTTGTCTTAAAATTTTACTGTACATTGTGAGTATAAATTTTCTTAAACATGTAAAATATTGAATATACCACTGAATCAATTGAGAGAGTAGAGACTAAGTAAGTCGTAGGATACGCAAGACCTCCCCGACCCCTCTATTCGGGTTGATTGGATGAAGTTTCATTCAATCGTATCAGAAATCAGCGTCTAGACGGCGACATCATAATTATACTGCATTGCTTTGTAAAAATTACAATAACATCAACATTATGTAAGAGATGAATTCCGTCCTAAAAGGTTCCTCTAATGAAAATAATGTATTATAACAAATTTTGCCTACGATTAATATAAGAGGAATTGTAAAAAAACTTATTATTATATCTTCGAATTGACGCAACACGGCATAGTTAATAGGTTTACAGTTTTCAAGATGTTTATTCAAGTCGAACTTACCACTAAATTCTTATTATAACATGCAATTTGCCTAATCCCAGCATTGAGCCCAAAGATCTTGCTCGATAAATAAATGCTACAATTAGAATTTATTGTCTTTATAAATTTATCCAGAAGCAGTTGCGGCTAGTCGGCAGAATAAATAATTTATTAATTCTAATAAATACGGTTTCACGCCTTGCTTAAACACTGCTATCTTAACGACACATTTCTGAATAAGGATAGATACGTTGCATCTTTGGCTATAAATTATAGACGCAGTAAATCCTCTTATCGCACCTGATTATGCCCTCTGTGATATGTTAAACAAGCAATTTCCCCACTAACTTTGGTAAACATTATTACTAGTGGACTTGTTTGCGCAATCAAATCTTGAAGGCAGATTATGATTTAGTAGTGCAGGGTGGCGCCAATATATTTATAACAATCTGTGTATTCATTTAATGTTTAAGACATGCTCAGATTTATAACGAAGTGGCGCCAAGACAGCGTCACAATATGCGATCTATATGTACGTATTACTCATAGATATTTGTAATAGTTATGCGTACATTGTACTTCGGTGGATGTGCTTATTTTTTCAAGCACATTCGGACTGTATATTTTAAAAATAAATTATTCTATTTATATGACTTTTATTTTTAAATATTCTAATTGGGTTTCGGTGGCCTTTATCCGGAGTTTAAGTATCGGCTGATAATAATCGTAGGTACTCTACATTCTTCTTTTCTGACGGTTTGAGATGTGAGCGACGGCGCCGTGCCGACACCTTTGACTCGACCGAGGGCGACACGGCGCCGCGCTTTGCGTTTGTGTGCGCAATGAATATTTATGCGCATTCACACACACAATAGACGGAGAAAATCCACTCCACTCAAGGTGTCACAGAACGTTTCCACTCGTTAATGTCATTTAACGTAAATTTAAACTTTTGAAAGCAGCCTTGAATGTACAGACGTGACGCGACTAGAGCGGAGACGAGTTCATTCCCAGTCCAGTCGCGGTCTAACGTCTTTGGGCCTCTTCGACGCGGCGAGTTTTCCAATCGTATGATGTAACCCGGCGCCGTATTGACGACTATGTCCACGACCGATACCGTGAATAGACCGGCATACACGACACTTACGATAATAAATAATTCATTCTAGAGTAATGTGTAAAAAAGCCTGTCTCTTACGTTACTGGTACTATTCGCAATTCCAAGAAATATCACTAAGCTTCACTTCTATCATACAGATACTACACAAAACATCAAAGAATCGCAATCTATTTACATAGCAGTAGATGCATAAATCAATATTTCAGAACAAGTTTGTAGTTTACGTATGTAATAAAACCACAAATAGTAAATTCTCCATGTATATTATATTAGATTAAGCTTACAAAAATTAACCACACCGATCATAAATCTTTTTGCAAAGCTATGTACAATAAAAACTAAAGCGAACTTTGCAATTATTACTTTAATCTAGGATCCAAAAATTTATGATACATTTATCTTAAGGTGTCGTAACTAAGCTAATTGTAATTTACCAGGCAAGGCCGCGGCATTGAATATTAACGATTACGTCAAAAATGCAATGGAATTGGAAAGCACCTTGGCTTCGTACTCATGTACGTGTTTCAGATGTTTTCAGAAACACAGTTGTAATAATGATGTAACCTGAGTTGTGGTTAATGCTTCAGAAAACTTTTTATACCTTATTTCATATTTTAAATGAAAAAATGTGATATGGCTGCAATTAACACAAATATGATTGATATCGATATTTTTGAATAGGTAATGATGCGTTTCAGTTTCTGTGGAGAGTAATGTAATACTATAATTTTGCAGTGTTTTGTTTTTGTTGTTATGTTAAAAATCAATATTTACTCGGCAGCGTATTGCAACACTTTCTTCATAACATTTCACATAAATAGCATTATCAATATATATATATCAATTAATAACCGCTTGACCTAGATGCAGTTGCAATGCAAAATGAACACATTTGTATTGTTTGCATTTCAATTGATTTTGTACTGAAACATTTTTAATATAAACAACATAACATTTTACTCCATTTATTTCTCATATCTCACTCTATATTGAACATTGAATTTATAACATACAGCAGAAGAGTTTTTTGTTCGTTTGAACGCACTAATCTCGGGAACTACTGGTGCGATTTGACTTTTTTTGTTAGTAAGACTATTATCGTGAAAACTATACCGTATATAACATAATGCTAAAGCGAAGCCGCGTTGAAGAGAGTATTCAATATAGAGATTATTTTTGTGTTTTATCGGACTTTTTCTTCGAGAAGGTAAAATCGATCCATCATAGCAAATGTCTTAAACATTACATGTAGAGATCGATCGAAATACCTAAATGCTAATATTCGTTATAATACTAGAAGGTTTAGAATTGATAAGCTTGATATACTGATATTCGAAGTAGTGCAAATGAATTAATTCAATAGTCATTGATAAGGTTTACAATTAATGAATGAATGTAATGCGTTTCCCACAAAACTGATTTACAGAATGGTTAAACATACCTTTGCGTAATGATTGGAATGTATTTAGGATTTTTTAGTCAGGGAATTTTTAAATAGTTTGTCAAAGCTTTAAGTTATCGTCCAGCATGGGGCATGTAGATTTATAAATCGTAATAAGGTGAATTATTTTTTCCTTCAAAATTTACAGTTGTGTAAAGTCACAGTACATTTATATTACAAACAACATAATAGTGTATAGCTGACAAAATAGAAACGAACACTAAGCATTAAAAAGTAAAGACCATTTCTACATAATATTTTAATCAGTCATATAAATTGTTACGATAACAGAGCTCTTGTATGATGAGAGATTTGGTATCATGTTTTGTCATCATGATATTAATGATGTATTTTATGATAGGCACAGTTATCCATAAACTTTCGAATATGATATCACATATGATTATGGTTATATTGTTTTTACACATAAATTTTTTAATCAAATTACTTTTAATCGGTTTACATACTAAATCAGTTATATTGAACATACCTTATGACATGAAGTATTAGAATATTATTATCACTATTATTAACGATTGTCAGCCGTAATTTACAAAGTTCAGCGCAAAGTCTAATTGGCAGAGTGGATCGTAAGGATCCTACGTAACCGCAACCAAGGCGCTGTGATTTGTGACCGCGCGTTATTTCATTGAAGCTGTCAACAATGACACGATATGGGTTACGCTTATTGCGTGTGCATTACCGGCTCGTTTGCAGTCGGCATTAATTTATAGCTAAGGTATATTTTGCAGTGATTATGTCGAAGAATGTTTTCAAGGCGTGGTCTTATTGTTGTAGAGGCACGCCGCGATCGTGTCTGCTCACACGCCCTCATATCTGTCGCTATGAGAATGCAATGAACGTTGGCTCCGATTCAATGTCCATTTCCATAAAATATAATTCCATCCCGATGCTCTGGATGTGCCGATGTTAATGTTTCCGTGTAATAAAATATTAACATACTATCGTTTTGTGTGCATTCGAACGACCCACGTTTTTGAGCGACAGCAATGATCGACATACGCCCACACGTTACATGTAGTCTGAGCGGAAACCGTGTTTGTACAATACCGACGAATGCGCAAATTCAATGTTCAATAAAATGGTTGTAAGTACGTGCTTTCGAAATGGTATACCTACATCAGTAAATCCGTGTTCACGCCCGCGTCTTCCATGTAAGGTGGCACCGAACGAGGTATTGTACTGGCGCTGGTATTTCTGCGGCTGCCTATGCATCGCCGTTTACGGAAGAGCGCTCGCCCAAAAAAGTAGAACAACAAAGCACGTCCGCGGTGTTTACAAGACGTGCAACACTCCGACCGCATTGTCCTTCGGTGAAACGCTATCAATTTGCATTTAACGCCTACAAGCCCTGAGCGAAGTGGAACCGTTGTTGTCTCGGTTACCGACGGTCATTTTCTTTTATTACTAAGTACTAAGTGCATGTAGTGTTCCAAAGCTAGTTTGCATATAATTTCTTTAAATATTTACTTAAAGACCAGTACACATTCAAAATATGAAAGCAATTTCCATTTAATAGGTATAGGTTACTATAAGTTTTTACTTAATTTTACTGGTAAAAAAGCATTTCATAAAAATTTCCCAATGTTGCGAAATGTTCTAGAAATCTGTCTGCACTAAATTTTCACCGCCTGCTCCTTCATCCCTTTATTTTCTTTATTATATTTTTTTTCATTTTAAAGAATTATATTAAAGCAATGACCCTATATACAAAAGCAATATGGATTAAAAAAGTAACCCTGTCTATCCATCTGTATGACTGTCTCTTCTTCACGCCAAAACCATTAAACCGATTTAGATGAAATTTTGTAGAGATATTGATTGAAAGTAAGAATATGATAGCGTTCATCCGATGGGCACGGGAAATATTATATGCAGGTGATAATGCTAAACATTACATAAAAAACAAAAGAACTCTGATGCAATGCTGAAAATTTAATTATCAGCATTTATTTTAATATACACCCAGCTTTGCGGATAAATGATGTGATGTTAAGATTGTATGTAACAGTTATATATTCATACTACATTGTATATTTAAAGTATTTAACCATACATCTGTATCAAGAACTCGGTACGAATACGAGAGACGATCGCCTGATACTATAGAAAATGGTGTGAACGAGGTCTATTGGCGAATGACATATCAAATTGCAAAGTACGCAATGAAGAAAGGTACATAAAGGTGCTTAAATAACAAGCAATTATGGCCCTTATTCTTTGCCACTAAGATTTATTTTACCGGCGTGATATATCATCATGTTACCTTTAATGCGTAAATACATTGTAAATCGAACAGCGAGGACGCGCACTGAGATCAAAGGCGATCCGTTCTGAATATACAAGTCGAATACAGTCTACAAGTAGAAAACGCATAACTAATGTGAGTATAGGAATTTGAAGAAAATTTTTTTGATTGCAATGTAATTAATCGAAAATTTTCTTCGTCACCAAAAGGAGATATACAATTATCATATAACATATGTCAATATTATGTAACTTCTATACAAAATCATTTTAATGAATAAAACAAAATTCAATGAAAAAAAATATAAAATACAAAAGCTATTGAATTTGTTGAAATTAAATTATAAACCCTTACCTATGAACTAATCTTTGGTCCAAGTCCTTATTACAATATAATATAATTAGTTACCTCAAAAGCTAAATGCAAAAAGCATAATATGATTAATCATTACATGGAAGTAGATAAACGATTTCTGAGAAATGTAGTCGCAGAATCAAGATTAAAGTATATTCTTTATAAAATAATTAAATCCAAGAAATATCTCTGCGGACGTAAATGTAGGTTCTACTTTTGTAAGTTACTATTATACGGTAAGCATTCTAGGCTTTTAGTCGTTCTCATACAAGCATGTCCGCAGTCTTTTGATATACACATCACGTTATACTTATTACATTACACTAGGACATTTACCCAAAAATGTATATTATAAAGTGGTAATATTTGATTTTTTTGTTTGTTTGAATTGAATAGGCTCCAAAACTACTAGACCGATTTAAAAATACCATTGGATTCTTGCATTGTCCCTGATGTATAGTCAGCCTATAATAAAAACAACATTTTTCAAAATTTTTGTGCAAATAGTTGAATGTTTCTGCATAACACCAAATCATTTTAAATGAATTAATTGAAATACCAGATTAAAGAAAGCTGTTACTACCGAACTTTACATGGAAAAATAAAATGAAGGATGTAAATTATTTAGTCAATCATAAAGGAAAAAATGCGAAGATGTATTTACCCCATATAGTAAGGTACTTACTGGAATTACTTTTTGTTTCGCCGGCATAATTTACTTTATAAAAAGATGCCCTTTAGAATGAACTCACGTCATCCATCGGACTAATTGCGTATATTAATCATGGTTTCATCTTACAATAAAATTAAATGTTATTCGTTTTTTGGTATCACCAACTCTTCACTCAGGAATTCGAAACATCGAAAATTACTTTTGATTGTTTTGTGAATTATTATTTAAAAAAATATAAAACAATTACTTCCATAGCCTGCACGTTAAATATGTGACACAATTGTGAAATAAATATCTTCATTTTAATTCTTATTATACACTTCTTCTGTGTGGAATCAAAAAAAAGTCTACGGACATAAGTTTTCAATTTTCTTGCTCACCACACGTAGATTGTTTTAATATGGCCTGTTACTACCGAAATTACAAAGAAAATTATGGAAAATCCATAATCGATAGCTTAATCATCACACGTCCTTGGCCGATTTTTTCATTTCAATGTCAAATCACGCGTCATTTAACAATGTACTATATTTTTATGTATCGGATATCCCTTATGATTACGACTATTGTTGGAATAAACGAGTGACTTTGTAAGTTCTTTTACTATCTTTGACCTTGATCTCAGCACGATCAAAACTTTAATTGCATAAACAATAATAGATAGCAAGCTCCAGATCATGAATTGGTTGTGAATGCTGATCATTGTGGGGAAGCCATGTGGCGGCCCGGCTTCGGCGCCAGTCTGACCATGAAAAGATAACAGAGGTTGAAAGTCTTCATCCCTGACCTCCAGTTTTTTTTTTTAATTTTCTGTTTGATAAAAATAAGTAGACATACAGCCAATAAAGAAACGCGATATATTAGTATCAATTACACAAGGAATAAAATCAAACCTATAAATATATTTAAATAAATACAAAATTGCCCACTTTGATATTGTCACTTCAAACATAAATTAGATATAAACATGAAAACCCCCGTCAAGCAATTAAATAATATTGCCTTTCATTGGGTTATTCATTGATATATTTATGAATGGTTTATCCGCGTATCGTCAGAATTTTCCGCCTATCTAATTTATAACAGCGAGAATTTTGCATGTAAATATTTGAAAAAGTTACAATCTTGTAGTTAGGACAAAATTTGTACAATTTATTATCGTATAGTTAATCTAAGATTAAGCAAGCTCAATTTCAGATAGCTAGATAGCATTATAACTCGTAACGCTTCAAAATTATTATATGTATTAAAATTATAATGCTTAAATTCCCAAGTAAACTCATAAGAATATAGTTTTATGTAAAAAATTGTTCATAAAATTCATTGAGTTGACACAATCACAATAACATATTTTCCACAGAATATTGTTTTATTTTTCTTTAATTTTCCTTCGATCTCGATTTCTACAAATATAAAGAGATGAAAAGCTGCACGTTATGTAACATGGCAGTAACTGTTCTTGACATTATTCCGTAACCAGATTCACATGTTTTATGAATCATAGTATGGATGCAAATAGTGTGGTACTAATATCGTTAAATGCAAATCGTAAGATAGTATTATCCTAAAACAGCGAGGTAGCGCTATTTTATGCCAAAGATAAAATGTTTATAATACATAGTTATAATATATATGTCGGTACAAGTGAATTGGTTACAAAGGCCTTAGGTCAAGCCTGTAACATCGTATCAATTGATTAGCTTGGATACTAATCGTGTTTCTTAGTAACTACACCCAGAGCTATAGGATTTATCACATTAATTAAATAATTTTAATGCTTCATAAATCAGATGAGCGTTTCAAGAGCATGAAAGGTAACTCACTAATAATAGAACGTGATTCAATCATTGATAATAATGGTTCTATAAGTGTCATATCACGACTTATGTGACATAGGAACGGCGAATATGTATATCTGAGAATACTTTCATACATGGAAACACGATCACTTATGTAATGAGTTTCTATTGAAAATTCATCCGCTGTCGTAAATTTTCAACTAAGGATTATCGTATAACCACGTCTGAACATCACGTTTTACTCATTTTCACCAATTTATTACCATAGTTGCGCTAATGCCGTTAAACCCTATATTATTTACATCTGAGTTAAAATAATTATGCAAATACTAAATTTGTTATATAAGAACATTGAAAAGCTACGTAAGAACTGGCACAAAATTGGCTGGCGAAGAATAAATGAATTTAAATTTTCTTTAATCAAATAATGATTAATATTCGTTTCGTCCAACATTTTCGTTAAATATGGGACTTTCGATTGTTTCAATTAATGTCTGAGCTAGTACTCACATCAGCCATCTACTTTGGTCTATTAAAACCATTTGCAACGTAGTTGTCGTCCAATAATTCGTACGACCTCGATATATTCTTCAAGTTATCTCAAAACTACGGGTAAATTATGATAAAATTATTGTGAAACCTACTTAACTTAATAAAAGTTATTTAAACATAGAAATATTTAAGTAGAAAATTTGTTATATAAAAAATTCCTATTTGATATGACACACTATTTGTAGGCTCCGCAAACAGTCTAACTTTAAGATTTCATATTATTGTACGTCATCTAATGGATATAAAAATAATAATACACTCTATATAACTCTGAAATTTTATGATACACAAACGAAACAAACAGCACGTACTTATAAAAAGGGGCTTTCAACCATTATATCTCAATTTATTATTCAGTACCTTTACTTTTTTACAAGAAAAGTCCAATAAAGATCGATGCACATATATTAGTTTATTTTATACAAATCACGTACATCATCGAAATGTATCGAGCAGTAAGCGGTAAATTTTTCACAGAACCAAATAACATGCGATGTTTATGAATTCCTCTCAGCACCTTACCGCACGCACGTAGTTCAATAAACATCTATGTCATCGGATCTACACTATATCTTACAAGTGCTTCCAATAATAATTACATTTACCACTTGATATACAAATGTACTACTTTATTGGTATTACGAATAAATATTGATGAGCGTAACGCGTGGGTGAAAATGCGTAACCACACATTGTTTTTTTCAGCAAAGCTAAACTAAGACATCAAAGATTAAATTTATATTTAAAGAGAAATTTCAACTTACGATTTGTTTTATATCCCAAAATTACATTACAATTAAAAGATTACAAGTATACGTGTCTACGAATAGATTGCAAGTAATAATACCAATAAGTTATTAATAAACTGTATCGTACATCTTAAACACATTGCCAAATCAAGTGTGGAAATCTAATCTATCGAAAAATCTGGCCTAAGTAATTCCTTAATAGCAATGTGACTCACAAACCGGATGGTTTCCCTTAGGTGCACTTACGAAGAGAATCTTTACGCACTGTTTATTGATTCTATTGATGCATTTCCGCTCATAAGAGAACAACATGCCGGAATGTCCCGTCATATTTTACACTTTTCACGAAGAAAATATATTCCGAGCACGCAAATAACACTCATGAATTATTACAGTTTAAAAAAGGCTGTTTGTAGACACCGTCCATTCATATTCAAACGGCAACAACAGATGCAGAAAATAGCAAATGATTCTCTGATCGTAAAATTACATACGAACGAGTAAGTGCTGGCGCCACATTTCTATGAACAATTGTCGCATGGTAATAGACCGTCAAACGGTCGATCATAACCTACACACTCGCTGCACATAAATGTCGCAAGTAACATTTATGAATAAATCGCCCCAATTTCGCATTACATATGCATTATGCAGTTTGAGGTATATCTATAATTTAATATTCTTTTTCTTTAACTGCAGTCTACGTGTGAGTTGTGGCCATTATTTCTTCGTGCAAATTGTACGTTAACAATTTCATTATTATTAAGATATTTTTGAGTAGCGTATTACATTTCAAAACTATTATTGATCAGCCTCAGTTGTAATTCTGGGCAATATAGGTCGAATAGATACGGAAATGATCACGCCTTGACCCACCACCAATACCAATACTACCTTTTTTTTACCTTCATACGCCTGTTTCTTTTTTCCAAAATAAGACAAAGTGTACAATTCGAGACGTATTTTTCGATTGAAATTAATATTTGTGATTACATAGAGGTCGCCTTGAAAGGTGTATATCTACGCCTCTTAGTACAATATTTTGTTTCAATGAGCCGTTGAGATATTTTTAAAACCTAAACAATGCATATAAAACAGTATATCTCAGTGTATACGTAATGCAAAGCGATAACCTCGTGGTGACAGAAAGACGTCATCTACAAGCAATATAATAATAATACATATACAATCTAGCCCATCTCACAAGTCCATTTATGTCCTAGACACAATAAATTCCTTATGCAATGATTGTAGACATAAATAAAACAAATGCTATGGGATTATTGAAAGTGCTAAAAGTAGTTGCACATAGTATTTGGGTATAGAATTCCAGGGAGTGGTGATTGTGTAGTGCTGTGAGGTAAACAGTTATCAGTGAATTGGTGGCAGTACCGGTAGCTATACCCATTCTCACCAAATTTGCCTAGAACCGCCGTCGGCAGCGGCGCCAGTCTACTTTCCAAATAGCCTTCGTGTCTCGCCTGTGACCTTTTACGCACACTTGCCTTATGGGCCTACTCCACTCCTAGCTTCATAGATTTGAGCTGACTTCTGACAGAAATATTTTAATTGCACACATTATATTTATTTTTCTTATTAGTTCGTACCTTAATCGGACACTAATTATAGGAACCGATGCAATTACGTGTCCGACAGTGATTAAATTCTACTAAAATACACACCATGGACTGACATATTTCAAATTTGTCGAAATTACGCAGATATTTTGTCTTGATCGTAAAGTAATGTGTAATGATGTCAATAGTCGTGATTGAATAGAACAGTTATATTAAGAACAAGATAATAACACTATATCAAATTTAATACCTAGCGTGCAAAAGATAACGATAATGGTTCGTCGACATGAATAAATAAGTAGCAAATAGTGAATAGTAGTACTACAAATATGCGGATAACTATGTCGCAGCTAAAATGTGACTCGACAAGGTAAATTTTCATTAGCGCGACAAGCAAGATAATAGCCGTCCTTGTGACGAAGTAGCCTTTCTGTTGACTTTTAGCAAAGAAAGTATTAAGAGCCTATTGATATTAAACAGAGTTGCAATGTATACTGTTCTCAATGCTGCGAGCGATTTTATTCATAGTATTTTTTTACTGTTAGTAGGTGCTTAAAGAGGATTGTTCGTATCAAGTTTTAGGTAAGGAATTATATACCAGCCAAAACCAATAATAATTAAAACGCAGCAGTAAACTATAGAGTTTATAGAGGTGCGCTTAATTTTAAATTTTAGTCGCCGTAGGCAGCGTCATTCAGGAATGTTGAGTTGATAATTGCGACGTAAAATTGCAATATATGAGCTAGCTAATAGCTCCTGCCTATTCTGAAGCACATGAAGGCAATAAGTGTCAAAATAGTTACAATTAACTTTGTACATTATGAGAATAACATTTTCACACATAATACACATTCTTGTGGAACACTCGAACGCCTACATTTGCTTTCGTTTGATCTGCATGCGGTATAGTTGGTGATAAATGAAAATGCAAGCGTGCGTAATTTCAGCCGCTAAGCGATAACGCCTGCGGCTGTTATGTGCACTGCTTTTATTTATGAAATAAAATACGTCGTGTCAAAGGAAACTTCTGCAGATATTATAGCAGTGTATTTGCGATAACGGTAAACAAAATTGTGCATATAAATAACAGCGACCAGAGAAATAAATTGACGGATATATGATAATTTGCAGTGTTTTATTTTAAAAGTTATATTTATTTTAATACACGTGCTAATTTTAACATTTGTTCACACTTTGCCGTCAGACGAGGGAACAACTGAATCTGTTAAGTATATTCATGAGGGTGTGTCTCTTAACAAAAAAATTGCGTAAAATTGTCCATATGCTGTGCTGTTATATATTATTATTAAACTGGACTAAAAAATTCAATTCAACTCAATGCAATCAAGAAGTGAAGAGAAAATTTTACACTTTTAGCATAATTTCTTTTCTCAACTTTTTAGCTCTTATATAACTACATCGTACATCGTTCGCACCTAATTACCTTTTATCTATTAAATATCCTTTTCTCATATCCTCTGACGCAACGACATATCGCAACATATGACATTCAGAAAAAGATTATCATAGTGTAATGACTTATTACAAATCATGTTGATTAGCATACTGAATATTCATTTGAACGGGGCGGTAACATTTGGCGATGTGATCACCACAGCCGATTTAAACCATCTGTATGTATCGATAGTTTTCAATATAGACAAAAGGACTAGATGAAAGATCTCCAATGTGAAAATAGCCGTAGTTGAAAACGTGGCGCCGGCGCCGGGCGTCGCGACGCCGCCTTTGTTTGCATATCGCGTATGTTCTCTATTTACGCAATTACGTTTCATCGTTTCAACAAACATGTACTAAAAGGCTAAATCAAAACGACATACCTGATAGCGCGTAAATCACGCCAATCTGCGCGAGGCTGAAACATGGCAATGTTCACAATCCGAAAACCTTGACTACTTGTTTCATGACATACTGTCAAAGGCAATTATTTTAAGGATAATAAAGTGAACATTTTATAGAAAGAGTAATGAAGTGTTTTCTTCATTATAAACGTCTATCATATCTGTTTTTCGTGTTGTCATTTTACAGACACGTACCGTTCAAGTACAAAATGCACTTCAATAAATAAATTGAGCATCGTTACGAAAGGATTCTTCTTTAGATAACACCAGCCGTTTTTCTTAGTAAAACGAAAAAACACTTCAACTGGCGCCAAAAGAGCAGAGAGCCATCGCTCACAGAGGCGGCAAGTCACGTAGGATTCCCACCACAAACGATGTTCCTATTACTCAGTAAGCTCGCCCACTAACCGCAATTGACTTGACTCGCCTTATTATCTACTATTAAAATAATAACGGATACGCTATCCCATTCGTCCCATTTAGAACAAAATTATATCGCGCAAGATGTCGCCGCTTGCACTAAAGTAATTGCATCTCGTAGCACGTAAGTATGCAAACGGTTATGTTTCCAAGATAACTTACTCGAATTAAGAAAAATCATTACTCACTAGGCTCGTTTGAACATCAAAGCTCAGTATAACGTCACATTTAAAAAGGCGCAAATAAAATTATGCAGTGCGGAATGCATCGCTGAGGCAGAGACACCGATCTCACGAAAATAAAACGTCGATTGTACGTGGCATCGGCGTGCAACAAACAAATTCCTCAGAGGCACATACAGCACACTGAATTAGATACACTCGTGATCGACTGGATACGATGTGCGATGAACCGTGAACGTCTCACGAGCTCACGCACCCCTCATTTCTGGTTACTGTAGTCGGAACATAAGAAGCGGTTTTAAATTGCACTAAGTACAAATTACATACTCAAAGCTGAAAGCACCGTATGTCGTAGCTTGCGGCTACAATAATTTTAATTCTAAAATATACCCTAAAGCATAACAACGAACATAATAATTTAAGCGTATTTTCTTAAATGTTTTCCTATTATTCGTAAAAGGAAAACAGGAAAATCGTACTCAGAAAAACATTATCCAAATAGATATTATGACTGTTGTGCTTATCTATTTAATGACACGATAAACTAAGTGTTTGTATATTTTTAAATGCATCGTAACAATTTTATATTCTCTCCACTCCAACACCTGTTTGATAAAATAAAAAGATGTAGCGAAGAAAATGTATAACCCTTTATGTAATTGTTCTTACCGACCGCAGAAAGTTATAAAACACACCTATAGTTTATTGCTTTGACACCTGGCTCATGGCTAAGATTCAATTATAATTAAACATTTTACTGAACGTTTCGCGGTAAATTTATTGTGAGCGTGATACGCCATAATATTTTTATTTCAAAGGAGACCGGCAAGGGGCATTCGGCTGTGCTAGAGTTCTACAAACCAATAATATTTGATGGATTTTATATTAGGATCATCAAACGGATTTTACGACTAGCTTGCATCTTAGTTTTACTCAGTTTATAGGCTTCAATATGATATGTATTTAGTTTGCACGACGTTAACCTAGATGAAGTGCCCTTTGAGAGAGGAGATGAGACATTGGTTCTGCACGACTTGGACTGTATTAGTTAAATATAGTATGAATATTTAGATTCCTCTTATTCTTTATCTGATAATCAAGGGTTACTAGTGCACAGGGCCGGATTTAAGGGGGGGAAGGGTGTCAAGGCCTACGCACCGGGCTGTGCAGTAAAATTAAATAGGCGGCAAATTCGAGTAAAACGAATGCATAACCGCCTTTTTTTAGTTGACATGATGAAGAATGATGAAAGCGAGACGGCATTTTTCAGTTTTTACCCTGACGAAAAAAATGAAGATCCGTGGTTGCTAGTACACATTTTTAATACGTTAGGGTCTTATTCTTTTCCATCTTTGTCGCCGTTAATTCTTTCTGTAACCTTTTAACATTGCATTTCCAAATCCTCTGTCACGTTTTTGGTATTACAAATGCAGTGATGCAGTGATGAAAATACTGGTAGTAGTCTATACTAATATTATAAAGAGGAAAGATATGATTTTTTGTGTTTGTTTGTTTCTTTGAATAGACTCCGAAGCTTTTAGACTGTTTTGGAAGAAATTTTGTACAGATTATTTGAAACCCGAAAAAGGAAATAGGAACTTACGGGAACGGGAGATATACGTGGATGAAACCGCTTAGCTCAACTAGTAGATAGATTAGAAGAAGGTAGATTTCTTATGTGTATAGGATTACATTAAAATTGCATACATTTATTTTTTGTTGCTATTCGTCACACTCATTTATCGCATTAAACTAATTTATAGGAAAAACAAGAAATTCTTTGTGGCGTCCCAATAATGAAGCTTTACTAATTGATTATTTTGTAAATTGTTATCTACCGTCCGCATCCGCGTTTCAAACCACATCTGTTTATAGTCAATTGAAAATATGATATTTTTGGAATAATACGTTAATTAAAAACTGTGTATATTGTAGGAAGGGTATGCATACTTCAGCATCAGGTCAAGGCAACAATGTTCGAAATTTTATAGATCTGTTTTTGGAACTCACTCACTTTTAAAAACCTTTATCCTCCAAAGTAGTAGTAGTAGTAGTAGTGAATGACAGCATCCCCGTTGTATGACAAGGTCCCTAGTAATGCTAAGGATTTCTCGATCGATCTTGATTATGCCAAATGTTATAAATTTCCCTGATCCCCTTATAATACTTATATGTTCATTTGTTTATACTCTAGATGGAAAAAATCCGAGTCATTAAAGGTGTCCCTATTCAGAAAACTATTTTTGTAGTTAAGTTTTTTTTCAAATAAACCCACTTGGCGTTGCTATTGACATCTGCAAAAGCGCATATCAATTTATAACAATATTCACTCGTCAGATGAAACAAACAAACCCTGGAAACTACAAATTACCAAAGTAATGTATGTAGTCAAGGCTCTTTCTCCTTATTATTTTTACAAGACTGATGAAATTTTAATTTCACAAATTGATAAAAATTAATTCTCTGTATGCGCGACGAATTTAGAACTGCGCGCGCTAAGCCAATCAATTAGCGAGACAGTGAACAAGGCGCGTTGTTTACTAACTCACGTTTGTAAATTTGTGATCCTGAGAATTTTGGGGAATAAAAAAAGAGATTCGTACATTGACATCGTCGATATTTGCTCGCAAAAAATATGTGCGTTGTAAGTAGAGTTCGCTAAAAAGGCGCGCAGACGGCGTCGCGGCGAAGGGTCGACGGCCGCGCCCGGAATAACCACCAGCAGCAGCTATATTTGCAGCACCGCGCGGGCGCAGGGGGGACCAGCGCGTGCCATTTCTGCACCAGCCCGGTGCATCTGAGTAATGCCATTGTAATGCTCTCGATATATCCTACTCACTGGTTAGCGGGCAGACGGGCAGACGGGCTGTCGGCGACGTCGTCGCTGCCTGCACCTCCGCGCTTCGTCATCACCTCCCCCAGGAGCGATGTCATTCGCAAATTAATCACCGCAATTACTCTTCGAGCACATTACTGAAAGACGTAATTGTGCATTACACATTAGCGTCGGCGGGCATTATTATCCAGATCGAATGTAGACGTCCATGTGTAGGTAATGATGAGAATCAGTCGTGGGAGCGGGCGCGCCTGTCCGCAGTCATTTGTCATCGCCAGTTCCTGTCACTTCGTCTGTACCGCATGCTTTCTCATATTCTGCAATTACCTTATAAAGTCATCTAATTTGCCGATTCTCCTATAATTGTTAGTTGCGAATTTAAATAATTTCACCAGCGGATGTTTCGCTATAACTTAAATAACAGTTTCGCGTTGAATCAAGCACTTTGCACACAATAAATTGAACATATTATTATATTTCCAAGTTAACTATTATTATAGAAAACCATTGATAGAATATTATTTAAATTTAAAATGGCGTTGTTTGAAATTATTCCAAAGGTCGACCCAGCACTTGTGACAAGCAAGCCAGTTTATTAATGTTATAGACGTCATATTAAACTATTAACTGAACTGAAGTGTCGAATTACAGCGAGTCAGGTCAACCGAAAATGGCATATTAATAGCGATCATCAAACATATACAAAAAACACATATGTATATATCATTCATTCAATTTCCACATGTGGATAGTTTTCGCGACAGATGGCCCGTGAGTCACTAACCTGTTGCCACCAATATTTATCTCCACTATTATCAGATTACACTACCATTAAATATTAACGGCCGATAATAACATAATTAAAATGTCATCTTCACGTTGATCGTACCAACGTTTTAAATTTAACAAATAAATGTGAAATCAATTAATTTCCAAAAAAGTTAACATCACACTCGTTGTGTTACAAAAACGAATAATTATAAGTCGAACGCTTTTTATTTCTTTGTATTATAAAATATCAAAAAAGATTATCAATCTATTCTATTCTTCATATTATGACATAGATCACATTCAACAATCAAACCAAACAACGGTAAAAAAGACTCTTAAAAATAACGGAAATCAAATCGAATACATATAAAATAAAATATTACTTAGGGTCATAGGACATTTTGCAAATTAGCACCCAAACTCAAATCGGTAAAAGCATGACATCAGTCGGTATCTTAAAGGCTCAAAGCAGAAATGACATCATCAATTTAAGAAATGGAATTGAATTGGCAATGTGACGGGCATGTGATGAACGCGTCATGAAAAAGATTACGTCGCGAGCCACTGAACGAGCTAAAGTTGCTTTACAAATGGTTCGTATAATCTGATTATTTATTACAATTCTTCATAAATATTTTGACAGCATTGTTATGTTCGCTTTGTCGGCGTTCTCATTGTGCAAATGTTTTGTTTGTCAGTCAAGACTTTAAGACAAAATGAATTTCTTTATGAGAGGAAGATAGAATATTTTTTCTTCCAAATTATGTTTTCATTCAAAGTGAATATGAACTGTAAAAATAGTCTTTTCGATTTCTTTATTAATATACAATATTGATTCAATAAAAATAAGATACCTACCTAAGTAATTAAAAGTGTTCCAAAACAATAATGCCAAAATTTGCCCCATTACTTTACTCATATGTCGTTCATAATTAAAAAGTAAACATTTTTATGTTTGAAAGCAATGGGTAACTCCCAGAATAAATTATTATGCCATATTCAGAAAGCTACATTCTCAAAGCTCATCCAAGACTATTTACATTGTGTAGAGTCGAGAGGAATAAAGTCTATATTTGATTGTGTCTATTTAAAGTTGGTAGCGCACGCGAGCGCAAATGAAACCACAGTATACAACTTATATTTAAGAGTCATATCTTAACATTCTATCAAACGATAGACGCTGAGATATTTTGCACGACTAGATATAACAGATAAGCCTAGATATTTGTAAAACAAAGTTTGGAATTCTGTCCCTATTTCAACAAGGAAACTTATCTCACATGTTTACGCTTACTATTAATTATTTTATGTCGTCATCTTTATAATTTTATACAAACTCGATCTCACAATTATGTTTAGATATGGTTATGTAAACCGCTATTGTTCAATTTTACGAATACTTAGTAAAACGTCTCTACACGGGTTTTATAAAATAATGGCGTATTTATAATCCGATTATAATTAGAATTATTTAACCTCATTAGACCAAAAGAAACAAAAGATGATAAGGAGTAGATATTTTAACCGCAATTTTACAAATTCTAATGATTTATTTGCGAATATAGGTATTCCAATACGTATTTATTTTAAAGCAACACTGCCATGGATCTAAATTATATCTTCCTGTAAGTTACTTATACTATAAGTTTCACGCCAATGTCTACAATTTTTTTCTTATTTTAAAAACTTTCCTAATGTGACATTTTTGATGAAATACTTAAAATAAATACATCTAACAAAACGAAGTGACAATGAACACAATATTAATATTGTAAATATGAAAGTTTGGATGTTTGAGTATTTAGATGTTCCAATATCTAGATGTTTGTAGAATCACGCCACAAATACTGAGCGAATTTTGATAATATTTCGTACACAGAAAGGCTATTAGATAGATCAGAAAGGCTTTTAAGTTAAAATGATATACAGGTAGACTACAAATTTGAAGCGAGCTAAACTGCGGGTAGACGGTAGTTTAAATGTAAGATAGATTTAATGAAATTGACTTACAATTAACATCGCCAGGGCAAGTCTTGCAGCATCGCCCGGGAAGCAACTCCGGGGTATCACAGGACGGCTCGGGGCACTCATTCTTTATGTTCCGGCAGTGGACCTTAGCCACCACACGACGTTTCTTTTGAACCTGCAAAACAAGACTTTAAGCAAAGATTTCCTAAAAGTCTAACCGCTGGTTTGACTTTTTTGGTATTTGCTATTTATTCGAAGTAATTTTTTTGAAGTAAAATTTTATCCACGTACAAATTGATATAAATAAATTTATATTAATCACCGAAATGTATGTATGCGCATAATTTTAAAGCGACTGCGCAAAAGATCATTCTTTTTTCTTTTATTACTCTTTGTGAGGACATGGCATGTATGAAAAAAATATATTTAAATAGACAAATTAGATTGCAGTTTGAGTGCAGTTAGCTTATAGAGTGTATAAGTGCAGCATGATAGTCTAATTTATATAATTTCTTTTTATATTGTAACTCCAATAATTATATTTTCTTTTTATGTATTTTCTTTCTGAAATAATTTAGAAAAAGTATACACTCCCAAGAAAATTACTCAAAAAGATAAATAAATCGGTAACTACAAAATAATCTAAGGTTATGATCGTACAGAATACGAGAACATTTAATTAACCACAAAAATGTAGTAGCACTGCATTATATGAAACCTGCACATTCATAGAAAAATGCCGCCCTTCAAACATGCTCTTCATTACACCGTTTATCACCGTTTTGTAACCATTGTTTTTATTAAATATTCCACGTTATAATTAGATGTAATGCTTCTTCACGCAAAATACTTCAGTCTGCTAATGAACTCATGCATAGTTTGAGTGTTAGTACTCACATTAAAAATGTCTAAGTAACGATTATAAATAAATGTTTAATCGACGATAACTTTTACGAATCCTTATCCTGACTTTTTATCGTTACTTCCTAACTTAATTTTAAAATATTGTACATGCGAAAGTAACTCTGTGTGTCTGTGTCTTCTTCACGCCTAAACTACTGGAGCGATCTGGATGAAATTCTCTACAGAAATTGTTTAATTCCTGTAAAGGACATAGGATAGCTTTTACCCGGAAATCCCAAGGAAACGGGAGATATACGCTGGAGAGAAACTGCGGGGCACAGCTAGTATTATCTAGATAATATTAATCCTATCCTATTCGTTTATATAGCTTTGTTTTAATTTAATTAAGACTTTTTAATGTACCTATGTTATACTTATATGGTTGTCTCCTGTTTTGTTAACCTCAATAAATCTAAATAAAAAATGTACGAGGGACACAATAAAGGAAAGGGAAAGTAACTTATTTCTAAAAAATACGGATTTGAAAATCTCTTAAATGTGTGGAAAAACTTATTGAAAATCTTGACCATCGAAGAAGCGCAAAATTTCTAGATAATGCGTATTTTCAGGTATATAACACGAATTTAAAATATAATATCGCCAAACATTCGTCAGCGAATAACCTTTTAATTTGCGTACTTGGTCTTAACGTAAAAAACTTAAGTATCTAAAACACAAAAGACATACGTACCGGTATACACTCACATTTGATGCAGTACATCACACCAAACGGAGGGCCCAGGTCGGCAAACCACGTGGAACCCAGCTCTTTCGCTTGCTTGCCGAACTGACATTCTGAAACAATCATATTCATTTATTAATTCAAGATTTTACACGCCAAATAACAAACAGAGTCATTATATTTTAAATATTTTTTAGATATCACACTCAAAAATAATATTGCAATAAAAAAATTGGATATAATAAAAAAATAGAACCAGAATTATTAAGAGTGGTCTCCCGCCAAAACTCACAATATCAACAGACAAAATATATTAAGAAATCGGAAATGTCATAGACATTTTATCTATGGTAACCCATACAGTATAAATAGTAATTAAGTTTTTGCGTTATAAGAGTTAAAAAAGGAACTTAGACTATTAATATTTTTTTAGTTATAAAATATTTATTTATACATGATAAACAAATAACGTAAAATATTTACGCTTATAATTTACACATCCACAGCTCATGTATTTTATTTATTATCTATATCCTATAAATGTTTTCCACGTTGACGCAACCTGTTTGATTTAGATTAAGTACAAACCAGCATTAATTGTTTAAAGTAGATTTATAACACTGCGAACTATGAACATGCTATGAACAGAACGACTTAAAGTTACCCTACAATGATAAATGTTTCACGAGCGCTGACAGTTGTTTTAACAGTTGGAATTTTATTATTAATTAAAATTAAACGGTCGTCACGATTTCTGTGAATTAATATTATATTTGATTAAAGTAAGTAAACTAATGCGTAAACAGACCTTGTTATTTAAATTAATGGCAAGGATTTAAGTCGTTTAAATTACGCAGATTTCATAAATATTCGTAATTATTAATTACCACTTAAAGGGTTTATTATTTTAATATTCTACGTAAGCAAAATCAGACAAATAACTAATTATTTAAATCAAAATTAATTTTATACTATCAAGTTTATTGAAATACTAAATCGAATTATGAATTATTGCAATAAATCTATTTGGATCCCCAATAGATGCCTAACTAGGAACGTACTACTATTATTAACATTTCTTACCCATTTAATACGTAGGTTTCTATAGCGTCTGTGTTTGTTTTTTATTGTTGGTACACGTGCACAATTATTATAATAAATAATGGTATAAATACTACCTAATAGTTTAGCACCAGAAGAGTGACACAGTGAGAATACAAGTTAACAAGTTGCATTTACATACCGCACTCAGCACTGGACATCTAAAAATAAAAGTTGCGAGTGTTGAAACGTAGAAATATCCAGGTAGTTATACCTTAAAGGATTAAATCGCAAATCTATGCTCGATCAAACAGATACCGTTTACTTTAAAGCATATAAATTGCGTTGTAATATTTTACAAGTTTACACTATAATGAGTAAGAAGTGTTATAACATCGACGATTTACCTGTGTTGATTATTTCAAAACAAACTTAACAGATCTATTTAGATTTACATTTATGTAATTGAGTTTCTATTTCGTCGGGTTATGAAGCACATAATTATATACATTGTTACCGATTCGGAATTAGAGAGATCGCTATCAGATGTCTTGGATCGATAAGGTGGCCCGCTCTCTATAAATAGGCGTCACTGTTATCTCCTTCTCGTAACTATTTAATTAACCTCACTCCACGAGTGCAATGATAACAAGCGAGATGTGTTGCGTGAGAATTTATTGATCTTTACGTCAATTGAGTAAACAATAATCTTATTCAATAAAGATGCTAAGTGGAGCTGCAAATCTTTAGGAGCACTAAACCGACTTCCGATATAAATAGATTACGACGATATAAATTTCATGATGCATAATTTAATAAGGAAGGAGGGTGCGACGGCGCTTAGATAAGGATGCGACAATCACGCCTCGTTTTACAATATAAGTGTCAACGCGTCCGTTTATTCATTCAATTGAAAATAATCAAACCAAAAAGACGGTTAAATTAATACGTCTCGACTTGCAATCGATCATGGCAAAGATTCTCTTTCTTCGGCGGTGACCGCTGCCAAAACAAAAGCCATTACTCAACTCGTCACAACCCTTTACTGTCGCTGCTCCGCGCGTTTATACGATGTACGCGAGTTAAATATCCGTAAAAATATGATCTGCGAGATGATTTAGGCATATAATCTGAGGCGAGACATCGCGTAACCTTCTGCCTTGTTCTGGGAACCGTTGGCCGGGCGCCAGAAGCGGCTCGCCAGGGAAATGAAGTATTGGCGACGCGCGTCTTGTACTTCTTTCTCGATCTCTTTATGGAAATTCGTACCAAATGTATATGCACTTGTTTAATTTTAAATCGTCCAATATCGATAAATTTGCCAAAATCACCACGATCTTACTTGAATAATATGTTTTTAAGTAATAATGTATCCGATTTAATACAAAAACAAAAATTCAACTGTGTCATTTAAATAACTTTCGAGCCCACTTTGAGGAGAGCGCATAATAATATTGCAAATATATTATGTTACTGTTAAGAAACTGTCGATGCGAAACTGGTAGCGCTACGTAAATACGAACATAGCTGGCTACCATTGGTGATCTGCCGAGCGTTGCATGACCTCACGTTAGATCTGCATTGTCATGTCATAGATCACGACAAGTATGACTTACGTGTCATGCGGGAGAGGTACGTACGTGGCTGACTGAACGTGTTCAGGTCAAATCAATAAATCATTAGCATTAAGGGTTAAAATAGGTTTGCATCGTCTTTTAGCCGGGAAACAAGCCTTTATTCTCTTTCATATTTCTCGCTCATTAATCTATATTCGTCTACTTCTGGACAAATGTGTCGCAGAAAACCTGCTTATCAACTAACAGTTTGCAATAAAACCAGCATTGATATTCTTCAACCCTCAGTTCATAATACAAGCAATTTTCCTAGAAAAGCTTTGTTTTGATAGAAATTTTAACCTCATGAAAGTACTGTGAACAATTCCCACACTGCATCCTTCTTGTTAAGCATAAGTACAGGAATATGCATGAGTTAAACAAATCGTTTAATTAACTTTGCCACTGTACCAAGAAATACGTTCCCATCTAAGGTGTAGGTACAAACAATTTATCGTGTGACAATCCATTATTTATTTTATCCGCGTCTGATTTCTTATAGAAAACCACATACGTCGGTGATTTATAAAAATTAATGATGCACTACAGACCTTTCGTCTGGCTGTAAGTAATGGTGTGATAAAAGGATTAATAGGCCTTTATTCTAAAGGTCTTACACTGATCATAACTTGGTGAAAATTTTGGAAATATATACAACCCTTTAAGCATAATACTGTTATCAATAAACTAATTTTATGAAAGTCTTATTTAAAGCAATTGTTGAAAAACACCAATAAATTATTATGAATCGTGTTACGTATTCAAATAATAATTATTTTCCTTATAAAATGTAGCTCGCTTCCTTCACGATGGGTGGCTTGGTTGATCTATCGGCACCGACGATTAAATCGATGCGCAACGATAATTCTTATTAGCTGCGAGAAACACCTGTTGATGATATTCGATATACCTAGTTTTACATCATTATGTGTATCAGACACAAACACCTGACATTGAACGTTTGTACCAAAATTTAGACAAAGATTCGAGTTAATTATGCAAAATTTATTAATTTTTGATAATTACTGGTCAGGTGATAAAATTATGTCATACTCAGATGTTATTAAAAGTGTCGTAGCGCAAGGAATATAATTTTATTGACATTTAAGAAACGAAAATGTCTGAGGAAATATTATTTATTGGTCCTGATATTAGACGCTTAATTTATAGAGTACTCCCTTTAAAAGTTTTCATACTATAAATAAATACGAGGGTTTAATTGGTTTAAACCTTGAATTCAGTATAAGGACAACGAACACAGATTTTTGGTTAAATGTGACTCGTTTATACTATCGACTTAGGACTTAAGCTATATTTATCTTCTCGTATCTTAAGAGTGAAGGGAATCTTTTAAAATTGTAGATATTCTTTTAATCTAATGTTAAGACATAAATCACTTCTAGTGATTTTTGTGAATTATACTCTTAAGTTGACGTTTACATTTGCGTAGCGTTTCAAAGAAATTGACTTTAATTGAAATTGTCTTTCTCTCGAATGCGATCTTTATATGAACAATTGTACATCAATAACCGATATCTCGCCTTATTTTATAAGTCAGGGCCGTTCACTTGTTATGGAATTTACATAGTTATTCTTTTTTATTAAAATATAAGTAGGATATAGTAGGTTTAATTTATTTTTAACTAGCTTTCCGCCCCCTGCGCTTCTCGCGTGTGCTATAAAATTTTGTACCTTCAGGATTTCCCAAGAAATCAATTTATTTTAAAACATTTCCAATGGGACCTTATATCATTATACACTCGATAATTTATTTATTTATCCCGCTTAGCGGTGGCTCGTAGTATATTTATATTTTATATATTGCGAGCCACCCCTAAAATTTTTTTGAAATAAAATGTAACCTATAAGTTGTACCTAATATTGGTCTATCACAATATTATTATAACATTTTGTTAAAATCTCAATCCACCACCACGAAAACTACCTTTTCACGTGATTGACCCACAGGCAAACAGAACATATTTAATGTACAGAAATGGAATGGTTACCGTTTTATTATATGTATATAAAAGTTGTTTGTGAAACGGTGAGTACATCATACAAGGTTGACAACATTGCTCTTCCTGACTCTTCCACTCAGGTAGCGAGTACGTCGCGCCGATCTTTCATTAACGTTTTATTACTACACGTTCAAGTCAATGAATCAGATATTATTAAGATACGATGTATTATTTAATTATCGTTATATTAATTAAGAGGTCAATAAAGAAGGGTCATTTGATTGGACTTTAAATAAATTCAATTGTTTAAATCTCAATGAATTGTCTGTTTCAATTATCAGGTGATATGAATTAATTTTGATTTCACATGACTATAATATTAATGAGTATTATTATATTGCGCAACCTAGAGGACTTTTATGGGCTACGGCGGTAATATAAATCCGGTTCTATTTGTTTGTTAAATGGCGTTTTATATATTTCTGAACTTTATAATTATTTATCCTAGTTGCATTGATAACTGGCGCCTTCAGCGAGCTTTGGTGACTGGTTTCGTTAAATATCTTTATATTCAAGTTATATGCTAATTACTCCGATAAAATATACACGACGAAAAGTCAATGTTGACCGAATAATTAAGCGGTGATATATTATATCATAGAGCAATTTTCCTGGAATCAATCGCAATGGATGGAATTCTATTACAGCATTAACATAAAGTGACAAAGATATAGATACGGTATTTAGATTTTTCCTTGTAATGAACCTTAACTTTCTGGATACAAACAATACATATTGATTTTAAAACTTATTATTTAATAGCTTGGATATAATACTCCTTTTGGTAATCAATCATGTTTCTTAAAAATACAAGTATTCGTCATGTTATTCCAATTATTAAAAATAATACACGATTTACAAAGCAAAATATAACCTAAGGAATTTAGAATCTTCATATTTATCCGTTAAAAATAGAACGTAGAGTTTTATGTGATACAAATATAGTTGAAGTATTCAGGGAGTACGACTGCTCGTTAATTTGATTAATAAATTATTTGGCGTGTCTGAATATTCTAGCATTCTTTGTTGTTGAGTGTATATAAATTATTTGCATCATTTGTATTTTTATCTAAAAAAAGTAGCGATATCTTGGCTATTTAAACATAATAATGTAAATAATAAACATTTTTATGGAGATTATTTCATCACCTAATCGATTATTATTAGCTAAATAACATAATATCTAGTAGCAAATAGTGGATTGGAGCCAAGATACTCAACAAAAATATCGCATATAATTTATTAAGAATCATTCTACGAATAGTTGTAGGATGAGCGTATCACAGTTGCACCTCATAAAAACAAAATACTTTTACAAAAATGAGTCGTCATCCAGACACGAAATTAGATGGTGCATGATGCGTCTCAAGGCTCCTTTACTCTCTAATGAGAACATGTTTGCGAATACAAAATTATTTTTCCTGCATACATAAGCTTAATTATAGAATTGACAACGGTTTTTTAATATGCCAAGACGTAACGTTTAAAATAACCTCATGTTTAATTGAACAGAATCCCGTCGCAAATGAAAAGCGGCCACACACCTATAACAATGTTATCAATCAGGTATGAATGCAAATTTTAATTGTGTACGGAGCGCGTCGATCTCGCGTGATATTATGATCGCAATATGTTTGTGCGACGCATAGCGCGGGCGGGGCGCGACGCACGCACTGCACTGGGGTGGGCACAACCGCCAATTATGAATAAACTAGCTTTACTACTATGTTAATAAGACATAAGATTTTTCCTCAGCGATTTCACCGACGCAAAACTTTCATTAATGGTTTTGTGTTTCAATTTTTCTGCGTTAAAGAGCTCTTCGCGATCGATTGACGCGGTCGGGTGTTCGAATCGTTTGTGCAAAGTTTATGTACCCATAAATTGCGAACGCTTTAACTTTAAAGACTTCCATGTAAGTGAGGTCTAGCAATTGAGTAACAAGTTTATGTGGTGGAACGGCAGAGCTACGCCCCTGGCGATGTATAGCAGGCGAGGTAACGATGATAAACGCGCCCACCG
Source organism: Phoebis sennae (assembly GCA_001586405.1). Taxonomy (NCBI): domain Eukaryota; kingdom Metazoa; phylum Arthropoda; class Insecta; order Lepidoptera; family Pieridae; genus Phoebis; species Phoebis sennae. The sequence continues at coordinate 59,812 of LQNK01000404.1, forward strand.
ACGCCGGCGATCGGATTTATTCTCCACACCTAGTCAGTAAAGTGTTCAATGAATTCACTCCGCTTGCTTGTAATGTTATGTTGTGTCATCGTCACCTCTCGCGGGCGGTCCTGTTTCAACGTTAAGTTCTCGTGAGGTTTCCAGTACAGTTTGATGGCGAAAGAGTATACGCCGAGCGACGCGGACCCGGCCTCGTTTACCGAGCTAAATATAATTTCACTTGATCATTTAATTATATGGAGATTAATGGGCGAGCAGAGATGCCAACATTCACGTTAATAAAGTATACAATATGGCATGCAACGTTTACTATTGGAGCGGGCCGTGAAGCACGAAGCGACTTTGACTTTGTTAGTGTCTTAATATCTTATACGAAGTCCCAAATATTTCAAGATATAATTAAAATAAAATTTGTGATAAAAGCGAAAGAATAATACTGGCTATTTAATTAAAATATAAACCTGGCTGATTTTGAGCAGCAAGCAACTATTTCTAGTGGAAATGATACATCTCATTGGCCATGTATCTACTGTACACGCTAACATAAAGATAGCCTCCGTATTTAGTTATTTCACCAAACTAGTATAACTAGTACCAGCTCGTTTCATATATCAACACAATATAGGAACTTAATGTACTTCATGTGCACATTTAATTAGCGAACGATAAACTATATCGAGTAGTGTTTATTTGTCAGGGAAAGGAAATTTGTAGTTCATAAAATAGACCTACAATAAAAAAGAAAGTATTTTCCTCCTCTTATAATAATTTAAGTGCTATAATCTTATCAAATAATAATTAAATTTATAACTACAATTACTGTAGAATATTATGATTAAGGAAAAACGGTTTTGAAAATGTTTGTTGACAAAGCACCTCGGAGCGCCTCTGGTTGACCCAATTACGATCTAAATTTGGTATAAACTTTTGGAACCTACCTTAGCTATATAAATTTCCTAATTTTAATCCTGCGTCTTTGCCGCTCAGACGACCCAAAAATATGATCAAAGTAAAATTGTAGTTTTATGTTCCTTGTTAAATCTCGAGTATACAAACGCCAAGACATTCGAAGTACATCGTTCGTTAACGTATATAGTTAGAAGCATTTAAATTTTTAATATAAAACATAACCTTCCGGGCCGTTCAGCCGGTGAGCTAAAATTACATTTGTTTTTGTGAATATTTTCATGTAGGTACAGCGTGTACCGTCTCGGTTCCTCAACGAGCCGAAAGCTCGGGGAACCGCATGGTTATGAACGACGCCACTTATGGCATGCTGACGCGTCTTTTCATTTGAATACAATGCCACATATTTCTCAGGGCCGTCCGTATGCACGCATGCATAATCCACGCGTTTAAACAAAATCTGCCACATCCTTGCAATGACGATTGCAACACGATATCTCTACATAATGTCTAGCGAACTTTAAATGCCAATAATAAAGGATTTACTGCCAATTGACTTTCAATTGGGATTAATAAACGGGGCGCTGACAACGAGTACTTATTGATTTCGTGACTATATTTCTCCCATTGAGCACAACGATCGATCCCCAAGGCTGCATTCCATCGGCCGACGCTGCGCTCGTTGCGAGTGCATATCATAATAAAACTTCTGTTCCTTCAGAAGAAATTGTCGGAATAAATATGTCTGAAATATAGATAAATGTACTGTTAAATGGCTTGAAATATTAGTAAATGCGGTTACAGTGGGTGTAACGGAGTCCCACGAGAGAGGTCGCACTGGCAGACTGCGCCCCCGCACACACTCTGCGAGTATGTGCCATTTATCTCGACGCCAGCGAAGGGTAACTGGAGGTCACTAAGTGATAGTATTCAGTCACGAGCGATTAGTCAATGCCGTAGATCACGTACTTTTTACAGCCTCCACGCTTCTGGCATTTCTGCAATAGATTTTTTGAATTCTCGTCATTAATTCAATTAGACCTTTAAGTACAAGTAAGGCATTTTATGATCAACTATTTACTGAGGCAATTTAAAAGATCATTTTATGCGTAATATGAACACACCTAGACCTAGAGATGCCATTAAAAACGGGTTTTCATCCATCAATTTTGACGACAATTGATCGGTGCACTGACACCGTCGCGTCTATAGATAAACACTGGTCGTCCTCGATGAAGATGCAATATAGGTTTCAGAGAGCAAAAACGTGTAGACAATGGAAAATGTTGCGTCCTCGATAGTGGCGCTGGCGATGCCGGCAGCCGCCCGACTGTTGCCTATTTGGGAACTTGGGCTCCCTATTTGGAAAGCTGCGATTCGAGTCGGATCGATATCTTTCCACCGCTATGGTGCACAATTACTCGTCAACCAGCCGTCTACACTAACTTACGAATATATTCATAAAACTATCACTCGACTCGCACGAATGTCCCTTGGGCTAACTTTAGAAACTTCTATTAATATTTAGAAATTTCGTACTCTCTTTATTTGCTTTCTTTCTGTATTTAACACCGCGGTGCTTAAAAAATATTTATGACGGTACTTTATCACTTTCAAAAATAGACACGCCACAGTCTCGCCTGTTTAAAAATGAACTGTGTCAGTAGACGCACCTGAAAATGTTGACACAAACATAAAACACAGTCGCAATATGTCGAACAGTTGTATATCAACAGAGTAGTTTTGCAGAGACCAAATGACTACACTTTAGTTTTCACACATTCCAATCTAATACCAAATACCTCGTAAAATGTCTGGGTATTCGCATAAAATGTGATAATAAATTTATAAACAAACACATGTATAGTATAATATTGCAAAATAAACATATTTAATGTCATATTGATAATGATAATAGTGCTAGCGTAATGGCTAGAGAATGTTTACTTATAGTTGGTAAATTCAATTAAACGCTAATTAGTACTTCAATAATCTGTGATAAATTTAATATTCCATATTGTTTTAAATGAAGGAAAATGTTTATGTACAATTTTGTAAACGATTGTATACACGAAAAAATCTAACAAACACAACTTAATGTGTCAATTGAACGGAATCTATAAAACAAATACATTGTCGTGTAGGTGTGACGAAAACGCGTGCCGTGTTAAACTGAATGAGTGGTCGTTAAAGACAGGCCGTTTAATCCGCCGACGAAACGCAGCGGAAACAAAATGCCCCTGTCTCACGGCCCCCGGGCCGCCCGCGCCTGCTCGTGACTGCTCTCACGGATCTATCACGAAATTTTACACTCGTCCTGTATCTTATTAAGTGTTATGAAAGGCTTCTCGCAGGTGACAGCCTTTTAAGGAAAGCTGTGCCTTTGCGAATTCACGCACTGATGCCGCGGTCAGCACCTACTGGTATTTAAACATTCTGGGCTAATGACATATCCATTACAATGCAATTAAGAAATAGATTGCTATTCAGTACAATAACCTTTTGATAGGCCCCGATACGCTTGCGTAACGTCAATTTAAGGAACTAAGGAACGCTCTCAATGTTATACAAGAAACATGTTCATTAAATACAATGCAATTTAAAAAATACGTGCAGGTATATCTCAATGCATGTTGGTAAAGAATTTTAAACTGACCTTCAAATTTCCATGTAGCCTCTAAATAGGGATAATTGCTCTAGCATTACCGCATCATTATCGTGTCAGTATGGAAGCTTTGTCTCAATTTAGTGATAAATTCATAAAGACAAGGAGGCGGCGCCGAGCGCGGCATCTGCGCGGGAGGTCTACACTTGCCTCGTTTAACAGCAACCACTAATTGCAAGCCGCTTTAAGGACGCTGATCGATACGATAATGTCTTTAATGTCGGTCTCGTGTCGCTCTTAAACATTTCATTTTGTCTCGTCGACTTGCTTAAAAATTATGCGGTTAAACGATTTATAGTTCGCCACGGCGCCTTTCCCACTACATGTAACTTTTCATTGATAATACGAAACCGACGTGATTAGTTATTCGCATGTTATTTTTTATTTTATTGTAGCGTGTAGAGATAAAAGCTCTCCCTGTTTTAGTATGCGATGGACGCGCCTGTTTAAGATGGAATCGATATGAATGAGGTGCGAGTCCCTACGTGCCTTCACGCTCTTTTTTACCACACAACCCTTAATTAACAATTCCCATTACAAATGTTAGCACCCGTTAAGATAAAGTTAAATAATGACGCTTCCTCCAATACCAAAGGGTATCGAGTAGGTACAGTACATAAAATAATAAAAAATCATTTAAGAGTATCATAAAGCGATAACGAATCTGCATATTTAATTGCGGGCTTCAATAAGATCAGATATTGCAGTAATTTAAAATATTTTTTAGCATTCCGCTATAGGCAAGACTGGTCGAGGCGGTAGTAATGATAGTCAGTCAGTAAAACTATTTGCAATGCATAATGCATATTTAGAAACCGCTCCGTGGTCGCGCGACCCCGCGGCTCAGTTTAGCGCCCTCATGAGAGCACAAATTGCGACCAGTTACATTACATGCATTATTTAAACGCGACAACCTTATAAGAAAGTAATAATGTGATAGAGAGTACGTATGTCGCGCGCTGACTCAGAACTCGGCGCATTGACCCGGCAGCCACCGACGCTCACTATTCCTGTGCCTGTTGCACACTACGTTACACACTCCAATATTACGTAACATACTCAATTTTGAGGGTATTATATGACCAATAATTCAATTCACGTACGAGCGCCGTAAATGCGCACTCCGTTTTACAGTTTTCGCAACTGCAGCCAACCGGGATTGAACAATCTTTATGGCCGAAATTCACATCCATCAATATACCACGATACTGATTATTGAAATATATCAATTTCACAATGAGTACAAAATAATTTATTCATAAGGAAAATATATTTTAATTACCTATCTATTAACTAGTTACGTTTGTAAGGCAACAAGTTCACAGTCAAGAGAAATGAGATTAAATTTACATGCAATACTAAAAATATCTCATAGAATATAGAGGGTGATGAATATGTAAAGGCAATAATAAATGTTGAACTCGCGATATCTTGGCAACCGTCATGAGTCTAGCAGACGGAATAAAGCGTCAAAACAATGAAATCATTAAATACAGAAAAAAATTATCCAGTGCGATATAAAATAAATATCTATAAATATTTATTTGGGTCGTCGACATTACGGTCATCAGTTGGATCGTTGAATATTCACGTAGTGGCGAAAATCGTTGTGAGCGGGATCTTAAAAGGGGATGTGTGCATCATTCATCAGAGGTTCTGTTGGCGTGTAAATTTGCATACGTCGCGGTTTGGGTTCGCGGGCATCGATGGAATGAAAAGAGGGCCGAGAGGGCCGATCTTGTGTCGATAGTGTCACATGACTAATGGAGCAGGCGCCGATCACCGATATCGACAAATAAAAAACACCCAGGCCACCGCCTCGGGCCTTTTCGCCTCACCAGTACACAATAGCATATAGTAATTCTATAAATTATAGCATTACATATATTAAAAACATAAATTTTACACGCTGTATGGTTATGACTGCGTTCCTTTTATTATCAACATACATCTTTTATTTGTGATTATAAATTTCTAAACCAAAAATGTAACAAGGCACATATAGCTTAATTAAAAAAATACATATTGCGCTTTTTAAGCACTTCTTTTAATAATATTTATAATATTACTTTACTATTCTTAAGATTAATATTTTTTGATATACTCTCAGTATACAATGTTGCATATTATAACGATATTGAATTAATTCTCATACAAGACCGTGTGGCTTCATTTGTCATGTAAACTACGTCACAGGCACTTTAATTAAATGTCATCGCCTCCATTTGCAAAGCCAATGCAACAATATTTATTGCATATTCAGAACTAAATTAAAAGGTAAAAGAAATTCGTAATGTGTTTCATTGTGCCACCTTCACCGCTTGGGTGGTACAATGTCACCTTATGTAATTGGTACAAAACCAATTCAGTTTTAACCAATTAACGTCGGATAATTGCTTTTAAATTCGTGGATGAAGAAACTCATTCATTCTTGTCCTTACTCACGCCTAGCAATTTTTCCATAATCAGATAACGTGAGCATGAGGTGGGTAAAAGTCCTCAAGAGAATATATTATACTATCACCAGTCATAACGTGTTCATGCGAAGGTAATTTAAGATAAGACTTTATAGCAGGTTTAACCTAGATTCCTGCCGGTGACCTAACGTCCACAGTTAGTTTTTAACTTAATTAGAATGTATCATTTAAGCTCAATATTCCCTTTTTCTTTCCTCATAAAAAGTCTTCACACGAAGAATTTTGTTGGAATTGAAAGTATATAATTAATCTTAATAATTGGGCGGATATTACGTATTTCCTTCGCACCATCAATATTTTTATCAATTACTTTGAAAACTATGATTCAGCTGGCAATAAAAGCACGAGAAACGAATATCTGCGATAACATTTATTACTTAACATGTCAGCAATATAAGAATAAGACTACACCCATCGCATACGTCGGCTCCCACTCAATAGACATTTATATAGACAAAACACAAATAAGTAAATTGGTCACCAATAAAGGCAGAAACTTGACCGATGACCGCTAGCCCGTGGGCGGCGCGTGGGCGGAGCATCTTCTAATTATTATCATCTGATAATAGTCAAAGGGTCAACCGATGCACTAATAAGTACGTGGACGGGCAATAATGGAATCCGAAACAAATCTGCTATTAATAACGAGCGTTATTATTGTAATCTGCACTTGAACTATTAAAGGGAGGGATGACGTCAAGCGATAACGTCAAGAAGTACGTGAACGTGACAGCTCCCAGGCAGACCGGACACGCGTAGAAGAGGACCTTGCCAAATGACTTGCATGGCCTGCAGCGGGGCGGGGCGCGCCGTCATCGACAGACTGTTCCGGTCGGGTGTGTGACATTCCATCATCGCTAAATATACCTGACACTGAGGCACCCCGCGCCGACCCATCGCGGTCTCTGAAACTGAAAGTCCCCCCGGCTCGCCTTTTAAAAGGAGGTTCAACAACCGTTCCTCGAATGTACATGACGCGACGCCTAGATATAAGCGGCATGCGGTTTAATATCTACCGAGATTGAAATAAATCGCTAGGATTATTGCCAAGTGGAAAATCATTATAATATATTGGACGCGAGGAATTTACTTTGACAATATTTTGACAGTGTGCGGTCGCGAGGATTTAGTGATGTTCGCATCGAAACACGTAGTTTTTGTAACATTTATATTCACATACTCACGTTATCTTTTTGTGAGTACTACTGCCAAAGTATCTATTTTGATGCTTGTTATGATACACATGTTTAGAGCAGCGACTTAATTCTATTTCTATCGATTATAGATCACTGTTGATATTTTCATAAAGTCGTTGAAATTCTGATGGATACAGGATGTGAGGATATTGCAATAACATCTACATGTATCATACATTTGTATTGTAAATTTATCCTTTCTCAAAATTGGAATTTGTCGGATTGTTACACAAGATTATCCGACGCAGAAATCTCAGCTATTGTTATTTGTTGAAAGTTTCTCAGCAATAATATAAGCAAATACTTCGAAGCTGAACACGATACAATATTAAGTTACGGAACGGTAATATGGACTCGAGAGGAACAGGAGATGTCGTCCATCTACGGAGAGCAACTGTACAACCGGACAGACACATCAACTTCAGATTAAACTACGAGTTTACTTAAAGTTTCTATTTAGAAATATGGAAATTTAGCAAGGAATTAAATGCAATAACTTAAGAACGAGTCCATTTTTGGTATATGTATTCATTATTCAATTATTAGCTACTAATGCATTAGATATACCTATATTTACCTTAAATGAAAATTTACATAAATGAGTACAGTATCCACCGATGACATCCATTATTAGAAGACTATACCTTATTGTTTACCAGTTACCACACGTTTATATGTATCAGGAATATAAATAAGGAAAAAACGTATTTGATTTAATATTACACTGACTCAAACGTTTTGCGCAAAAAAGGCAATAACTTATACAACTTTTAAAAGAGAGGTTATTAAACTTCAATATTTACTTAATAAATCCTCAGAGATCAAAAATGCATACTGCGAATGGTAAACAAGCGTTTGAAAGTAACACTAGTGTTTATTCATAAACACGTTATGCGCGCGATTGAGAAGAGTGCTCAGATCCATTACTTGTTAAGCGAATCAACATCCTCTCTTCAAGCGATTATCAACCTAAGTGCAGATAGATGTTAGCGCTACATTTGTGTGAAGAGCAGTCAACAGGCCTGTTTGTTAAGGCTGGCCGGCGGGTAATCTCTAGAAAATTGACATTTGGCGCCAAAAGGAGCGCACTGAGTGATTGTAAGTGCACCATTTGGCGCGATCTGCGTATGAATAAATATTTATTGAACTCCGATCATAAGTGGCACTATGTTTGTATAGAGGTATTTTATTTCATATACCAACCGATGATTTAAACACAAATAATTCGAAATACTACGCAAATACGTTGGGAAAATTAAACATAATCGACACCGATGCAATGACTGTATAAATATTGTACAATTAAATCGCTAATCTTTATCTACATTTACCTTGAAGATATCTATTTTTTCTAATTGCCTTTATCTTTGTCAATATAAAAGGAAAAACACAAAACATTAGTGATTGCAAACCAATTATCGTGACACTATTAATTTTATTAACAGTAGATGTAATAATCTTTGTTTATTTTATGATGAATAATAAGCGCAATTTGATTTACATGCAAACAAAAATATATGCTTATGCATTTAAGATAATAAGTAAAATTGCGTAGAACTAATAAAAAAATGTAAACAGTGTAACATCTAGAATTTGTTCGATGAAATAAAGATGGTTTATCGTCCAATATAGCAAGGATCATTAAATTTTCCTGTCAATATCTATAAAATTAAAATAGAGATGGCATTGAATTGAATTATTGTTACTGTAACAATATAGCATGATGTTCAGTGTAGCAGGACGATCACATTTACAATAAGAAATATTATACGAGTAAGTAAATCAATATTATAGTTTGTAGTCATACACTTCAACGACATTTGAATTCAAAATACCGTCTTTATTAAAACAATGTGTAGATAATAATCTCAAGAATATTCATCACAATTTTAAATCAGTGTGGAAACAATAATAGGAATGGTAATTATAATAACTAATTACTAATTTATGCCATAGTGCAGTAATAAACAACTATCAGACCACACCTGTGTACATACAGTAATAATACTTCTTTCAGAACTGCGATGATTCTATGCACTAGTGGCAAACTATGCACAACTTCATTAATAACCATCGTAAAATAACATATTTTAGTAATATATGAGCTCTACATATTAAGATTATATGGTTACAAATAAATATAAGTAACTAATCATGATTAGTGGAATAATTATACATTATATATCCCGTATACAATTTGCCAATTAAAAAAGTGTATAACATAACAAGATCATAATTTGCGTATTTTTGATCGAATTTATTGTATTCCTCAGAAATTCCTTTTATTTTTGTGTGACCTTTATCAGCATTTTTATTTTTGAATTTTCAATCATGTATATATATACACAACAAACGGGAAAGAAGATTTACCAAGAAAAATATCATAATAAAGGCGAGCGAATAACTTTGGCGTGCTAAAAGGTATGTGGAGCAAAATATTCCAGCGGAAAATGAATCACTAACGCAATAACATGCCTTAATTACGTAAACAAACGCATGATGGCAAACAATGCCCGCCCCGCGGTTCCGCCCGCCACCTGATACGCCAATATAGACAACAACAACTCATATACTACGCATTGTATTAACTTACAAACATATAGGTCAAATTAAAATCCAAAACTCTTCATATCGAATGCTTTTTACATGACGTGCAATAAGTTAATTACATAAAACTTGTTTTAATCTCAACATTTCCATTAACATGTGTATTTAATTTTATTTCCATAACCGAGGTACACTTGAATGCGACTATATTCAACAATCTATGTAATGTATGATCTTTTTAGCTCGCTATCTTTATATTGTCATATCGTCGAAACCTGAACATACTATAATCTAAATCGTATAGTACATGATTGTATAAATATTTACTCATAGACGGATACTGATTGGTTCGATCGTTATACCTATTATGATAATTGGTAAGTTATTCGATTGAATTATATTATCATCTTGTAGTGATTATATACTATTGTCAACAATTTCATAAAGATCCAGTAATGAAAAGGAATTTTACAACTGTTCTATAATATAGAATGGACAGGTAAAATATTATTAAATGTTGAGTGTAGCACACATAAAAGTAATCATAATATTGTCTATTGATTCGAATTTGGTAGGAACGACAAAACTCATGTATTGCGAAAAACTGTTACAAAATAACACAACGAGACGCAATGAAGAGTAAATGGTGTATAATACTAGCTGCGCATATCAAGTATAAAATAGAAATGATTTGATCATTGTGATCTTATAGACATTCAAAGGCTTTCTGGTTAAAGCCTAAGAAGTGATTTACTGACCATAACCCTTTCAGATTACTAGGTAATCCAATTTCTTGTAACGGGATCCTCAGCGTATAAACAGAAATACCTCTGACACCCTTTTATCGATTAAACCCAGTCTCTTTGTATTGTAATGGTAGTCATATTAGGTATTTATATTGGATAAGCTAAACATTTTATACACATGTATAGCCTATCCCCGATCTGTAATTTCGATTATATTTTAAAAACATAGTTACTAATAAAAATCAAACCGCATTTATTGTTTAACGTACAACGAACTAACTCTTGTATATGAATAATATAATTGATGTTAGACAAAAGCAATAACATTTAAACATGCCCACGCAAACGAACCTTTCAAAGCGACTTATGATCGCTTATCATAAGTGTCCCTTTAAAAGTTACATGTCATAAAGTTTTCAACTACACGGGTGAACGACTTTTATGACAACACGTACTTACGTGTACTGAGTGCATTAATCTGCATCAAGGTGTCCTTTTACCATGAGAACTGCATTTTCTTCGACGTTATTTCAAAACAAGTTGACAATAACATTTTATTTTATGATCGTGGTCATTATTTTTATATTATTATATTGCGATGTATTTATATAAAACAATGAAGACGCTTATAATCATGATTTATGATGCTTCATATTTTACTACTAACGTTATGCGCTATAAGATAAAATTACGTAGGTATTGCATTAGTGAGCTAGTCGGATAGTCGGATATCGTACTCGAGTACGATATGATGATATTGGAGCGCGTTTAGCATGTGTGATGTTGCGTAGGGTCGCGGTCCGCGGTCTGCGCAGGGCGGATGCACGTGTGCCGGCCGATGGGCTAGCGTGCTGAAACACCGTTCGCGCTTCCGACTCACATTCATTGCCTCTCCATTCATACATGCGTCATTCATTTAATTCAAGTTCATAACGAGCCGCCGGCCGACCGGCACGTAGGTGGTACTCCGTAACTCACTCGCGACCCGCACAAAACTGCCTTATCTCCGACTCGAATCTCAGATAAAGATAATAATCGACCGAACTACTTTAACATTCCCGAACGTCAGGGCCGAGCCGAAATATTCCATAAAATAAATTCGATCTTTCGGGCCACATTACCGATTCTCGGTATACATCGGGGCGACAAAATTCTTTAAGGAGCGCAATAATTCACCGCAACTTTACACATCTAATTAAAATCAGGCGCCTGCATCTCGATGGCCGGATGTGCTCCGAATCGCTGGCGGTGCCGAGCCGCTCGGTCGATAAGGCTAAGGTGCTGGGGATTAGTAGATGGGCGAGATGGGCGAGATGGTATCGCGGGCGAGGCATCTCGACGTGCCACACATTTCTAACTTTTTGGTTTGTCGGGTCGCGCGGGGGCGTATTGTATGCAATTGTAGCACGCGAGGGCACCTCAGGCCGACGACCCGTCTCTCGCGCCGCATAATCCGACAGCGTTATGGTCAGCCCGGCGCCTTTGTTGGCTACCGGCTTAATTAGAACCCGTGGGTGGCTTATGACACGCCAGGATCTGATCATAAAGGCGCTAAAAATTCTACCTGCTCGAATCTGCGCCGACGACATTCCTATCTCGCGTTTTTCAAAATTAATGCCTATTGTCGGAATACGATGGGCGCGAAGCGATTAAGAATAACACCGAATCAAACGGACCGAATCGCCGCGGATAAAAAATCTATTGTTTGAGTGTTTCACAAAGTGAATACGTTTTAGTGTTGCTCATTCACATGTAACGAGCGTCCAGTTTAATTGAGATGTATGCACTCAAATTCTTTGGCCTCGATTAATTTCATGGAAGCGAGTTGTTGGGCGGTAATTGAGTGCACTAATATTTAGTGAGAACATACGGCAGTGGTCATTTCAATTAGCTCTTTGATAATAAGTCACGTAAAATTAAATATGAGAAACTACCAATTGAACAAAAAAACGTTCTGTAGACACAGACTTCTTAATTATCAGAGTAAACAGACTGTCAGTGGGTAAATAATTGTCTTTTCTACTTGTCATAGCTGATGAAATTTAATAAAGAGTCATTTAAGATTTTCTCTACTTAAATGCGCACAGTATTTACTCATTAAATATTTAATAGACGATCAATTAAATTTCCGTATGGAAGGCATAGTTTTATTTACTAAATACATACGAAATAATGTTGTATGCTTTTTAGATCAACTTATCAAAAACACATCAAGAGCCACAATATAATAATCAAGCCTTAAGTTTAAAGAAACAATCATACACTTTACATGTACAATATGTAATGGCAGAAACGTGCTTGTTATTTGTACATATCTCACAAACAGAAGAGTACGGTTAGTGGCGCCAAGACAGATCTATGACTAAGTCCGAAACATCAGAAGCGTCCTTGATAACACGCGACTGTACTTCACACTCATCTCACTGCAATTCGAGTGCATTGCGCGTGACGTCACTCGCCGCATCGTTTCTTACGGGGCAATGAACCAACGACTGAATTGGACATAAGTGTCCTGCTACATTTCGCCGGCAACACACGATTTACGATATGCGTTTGACGCTATGCAACGATTGTATCATTTTTAATCGCACTCACGAATTAACTTCCTCAATTAGTTTGTTTAAACTACATTGTGTTGTGAAACATTTTGCGACTTCTGATGTATATTTGACGACACTTCAAGTAATAAGTTTGAGAATAATATCTGCTGAATGCCATTTCAATAATAAGAAATAGAATTTTATACATTGTTATGTAAAAAAGAATCAAAATAAGCAAAAAGACATATCCACATCCCTTTTATAAACCTACCTTTACTTGATATTAACTTATTGACGTGATATTATAAAGAGAATAAAACTATATATCAAGAATTGCTGATTCTAAATCATAAACACGTATGTCACATGATGAATAGGCGTATGACAAAATGTCTTACTCGTTGCAAAGGTATAAAATAACGTGTCTACACCGAGCGTGGTCGGCGTGTTTAATGCAGTAGACAATAGTGTTAAAATAATATAAACAAATATATGTAGGTGAACGGTTACCCACGAGTATTACAATTACGGCGAGATACAATGTCGCGCAATAATCAGAGAAGCGCATTTTCATTCCGTCCACGATGCGCGGTCACACAACAAACAATCTCGTATAATAAAACGCATAAATATTCCACAAATTAGAATTATTCTTGTACTCAATTATACGTTCGTATGTGAGGTTATGTATTCTATTATGTAGTGACACATTCCACACGTCTATTATCATTAAAGAAATCAGCCATCAATACTTTATGTTCGCAAAAACACTCGTTTCTCGAGAAGAGTTTTTTCTTGATGATATTATTTTCGTGCAAGAAATTCGTTGTATCATTGGATCGTATTTACTATCAAATAATAAACATTAAACTTTATTGTCCTAGTCCACATGACGTTTGAATTATAACCACTTAACTTCGCATTGTACATTAGATTGAAAAAAAAACATTACAGACATTCAAAAATTAAGGAAAAATTTTCGCTCATAATCATAAACCTCAATTACGCTTTAAATAGCGCATAACAGCTCTAAAACTAATTCTATCTCAAAACCTTGAAGGAGATTCTTCTGTAGAATTCGCCTGATGAAAAAATGTTTTATGACGTCAATTGTTTAAATAGCGTTCTTAATTACACATTTTCAACAACCTCACATATTAAAACTGTATAGCTTTATTATAAGCTATAACTAATTAATTAACTTTAATTAGAGGACAGAAAAGAACGATTCAGTCCAAGGAATGATTCGTATTAAATAAAAGAAATGTAATAATATTAATAAAACAATAGAAACTGAATAAAATATTTGAACACTAGAAATTCCAAGGAAAATTTACATGGGTAAGTTTTACAATGTTTTACCGCGTAGGAACAACCTTATAAAAATATAATGATATCTGCTAAACGTTACATACACGATACACATGTATTCGCTTTATGTGCATTGTTCAGATATAATCTACAGATGACTGATAACTTTGGTTATTGCACTGCTTCTGTTTAAATTTTATGCAATTTAATAAATCTTGACTGAGTAAATAACACTGCACGATAGATTTACATGTGGTTTGTGCGGTTTTTCCTTCGCTACAAGACAATCGTAGCTAATGGTAAACTATTGATTTCATTCATTAAATGTACGAAATGTCAAATGAAAAAAAAGAAACGGCACAGATAAAAAAAGTAATTTGTTAAACCGATATCTGCGACAGTAATAATTAACATATTATTAACAACACGGCCGATGCGGGTTACGAGATCATCTCATAAACATTAATTATTCAACCAAAAATAATTTATGACTCATCGTTTAGTTCAATAAAGAATTTATAAGTTAAACTCATATGTAGATAAACCTATCATACGCTTCATAAGAAATAAACACATTTTATTTGCTTTATTTTATTTTTGCAATTTTTATTCTCAGTCGCTGCACTGCGAATTATAAAATCGTTGGAGATTGTTGAGGTATTATTTTGTAATTTTCCAAAACATAAATATTTTTTGTATTTAATAAATACATATCACTTTTCCACAATATCCTCGGATTTAAAAGTTAATTTGAAGTCCTTATCCACAAAGTTTACATGTATGATATATAAAATAAAAAAATAATGGTTTTAGTAACCGCACTTATTAAATAATGAATTAAATAAATGGCCCTAATTCGTGGCATATCCGTTGCATGTCCGTATGTGTATATGTCACAGCTATTAATTATCCTTGAGACTATTGACCTCGTATAAGCTCAATTTAGAAAGCAAGCGTTTTCTATCAATATCACCGCATTGTAGTGAAATTATGTTGAAAATAATTTGGACTAGATGGAGAAAATATTTGTTACCTCATTTCATCAATATCTATCAAATAAAGCGGTTAGTTTTACCTTAGCGATTGGATGGATTTCAAAAATTCTTGGATTATGATAGTATCTAGATATCACATACATGTATGTGACGAAGGCTAACATTACTAACGTAAGTAGTAGAAACTCGGGAGGAAACCCGAGGCATTGCTAGCTTTAATAAAAAACTTCTGATATAGATAGAGATATTCCGAGAGTTTGGACCGTTGTGTGAGGCCACCTGAAAAGCTTTTTGTAGGAAAGGCATCAGCCACTGCTATTATACCCCGACATGGAACTGCAGACCTGGCTAGCCTCATCCACGTATTCACCTTGCGTAAAACACCTACCCAAAAAATGGTCCCAGCTCTCGAACGAATAATTCGGCGTGTCGATCGGTGTATAAGATACGGGCTAAATAATTACTAAAAGGTTTCTGTATACATTGTAAAACATGCGCTATGTAACAAAATGTACCTACAACTTTTCAATTCAATTTTAATGAAAAGCAATAAAAAAGTCCAAATACTATTAATAAAATAAATAAGCAGTGAAAGCAAACAATCAAGAGTACTAAGTTTTGGCTAATTTTTACAACCATTTGAATAATATTGTCTTTACGAATAAGGAATGATAATCTCTAAAAATTTACACCAATCTAAGGAATACTTTGCCAAATTTTTATCTATAGGTGGAATTCGCCTAAATACTAAACTGCACCATATGTTTTTGATTTTCTTCACTGTATAAAATCCCACAATCGTCTTTTAAAAATACATAGAAGTGAAATGATGGTCAGAATTGGTCAATAGATAGTTTGAACGTCTATTCTAGTAATATATCAGTGAATCGTTATAAATATGAGCAGCACCAGTTTTATTTAAACAGATTGTGGATCCGCTGAAATTATACATACGTTATGACGTTATTGTGATTACGTAAACGTTCATGAAAATATCCTAGTTTAAAAACGCATACGA
>LQNK01000404.1:76397-102866 GCA_001586405.1 Phoebis sennae
TACGATTTTATTATATGTATAGATTGTAGATCCGCTGAAATTATACATACGTTATGACGTTATTATGATTACGTAAACGTTCATGAAATATCCTAGTTTAAAAACGCATACGAAATAATGATTATACAAACAGACAGTCAGGTAAGTCTCCTTGTCACGTCACGTCTCGATGGGCCGTCTAGACGACGATGACAGCTTTTTTCTCTTCTCGGTAATACAAATTTTGGCACGCTCGTTAAGATATTTTGGCAAACATTCCTGACATTAATCTGATCCGGAAAATGAATGAAAGTTGTCGGGAAAGTGAGTCACTTATACCTATCGCTAGCCGCCGGCCGCGCCGCTGCCGTCCTTCGCAGCTATTAAGAAATGTTGACATAACATCGTCCTGCTCCAACAAGGTTGAATTTTTTAAATTTCAATATTCTGTAATTTAATGTTTATTATCGCCGGCTTGGGTACATTCATGCACAATTTCAAGGTAAAACTCGTAACGATCGCATTGATATTTAATTATATATTTAGCGCGAATATTTTACAAATTCTTTCACTTTCATGAAGGTTCTTTTTAAATAATTAACAAATTATTATAAAAATGTAATATTTTCGGCAAAATTATGTCAAATTAAATACGATTTTAGATGTGTACGAACTATGTTAAAATTATGAAATTGTATGTCTCAAAAATCGAATAAAACTCTATAACAGACATGGAATTATTAATACAGTAAAATTTAAATTTAAAGAAATAATGTAACGTATTTTACTAAAGAGAACACACCTTAAACATCAACGGGCGCTGTTTTAAACATACATACCCGATAAGTTAAATCAGATAAGATAATTTTTTAAAACTTACGTCATTTTCGCAAAATAAACAACCAAAAATTAAATAAAAGATTGCTTTATTACCGCTTAAAAATTACTTCAAAAATAATATCATAGGTATGTTTTTTATGTTAAGATTATGAAATGCCACATGTAAAACTCTTCTTCTTAATAATACTAAAAAGGTTTTTTTTTACTTAGGAATGAAAGTATACTAATTATTATAAAATCGCTGGAACAAATTTAAATAATGTCATCGGCGACATACTATTTGGGCAATGGCTTAAATCTCAGATTATATCATGTTATACAATGATGATAAGATTATCTAGATTTATAAGTTATAGGCACTAAAAGTGCGAAAATCTCTTGCAATACATAATTTACGTTTTTGTCGTAATCAGTAATCACACAATATTCACACGATAAGATTGCAAAATCGAATGATATCACACTATCGGGCTAACCCTGATATTATGAATTAAAAAATAGTTTTTCTCCACATGGGTAAGTATGGATCGAGCAATTTACCGTCATATATACTTTTAATAACGTATACTAATTCGTATATCATTATTGAAAGACGTGATTGTTCGTTCGTGTGGAATGCGTGATTAAATATTTCTTTTTCCAGTTGTAACTAGCTTTTCTACACAAATTATATTGACATTTAAAATTCACCAACAACAATTTCTTCCAACTGTATTAAACTTTCGTTTTTCTGTATTGAAATGCCACTGTCTGTGAAATGCTTTCTTTATGAATCATGGATGTTTTTTATAAATTTTATATGATATTTTCCTCACAATTGAAATAATAAGCAAAGAAAACGTTTAAATGATAAATATTCTTAGAAGAGAGCTTTTCATGTATTTATCTTGGCAGTCGTAGTAGAATATAATAAGTTTTGAAAAGTTTTCAGATGTGCGGTAACAAATTATCAGTTTTTTTTTTATAATTTTAAAGCAAATAAAAACTTCAACATAATAAAATATCGCTAGGCTAATTCGATATATCTTTGGATATAGATTTTCAAGACTAGAAAAGCTCTTCTTTTTATGAGTCGGAATGAGCAAGGAGAAAGCGTTTAATTACACGGCAAGCGTTGACAGACATACACTTTATTAAATTTTCTCTAACCATTTATCTTGAAAACATAAATCACTACATACACATAAGTTTCCTTAAAAATTATCCTGACTTACTCTTTGTAATGCATTCCAAGTTCGAGAATTTCGATACATATGTTTATTTTAGTTTTGAGTGACATATCTGCTGAAATGTCTTTGCCCGATAAAGATTGTATCATAACGGTATCTGGAGCTAAAATAGATCACTTGACATTTCAGTGAATTTGTTACAGGGAGGAGAGGCGAGCGCGCCTCTCACGTGGTATTGTTTTTATTATCCTATCGCACGACGATATTACGATAACGATACGTGTATAATAATCGGTCTCGACGTTGCGACTATGTAACTAATTTCTATATTTGCATCGGTTTGATTATGCAGTTAATTTTGTTTCGATTGAGAATTGCATTCGTTTCGTTCTGTATGAGATGGATGAAGGGGAGCTTACCAGCAGGTCTAGTGGTTTGTCGGGCGGGCTCGTCCTCCCGGAGGTCGGGAGCGTGGCGCCTCGCCGCGGCCGGCCCGAGCGGGGCCAGCGCGATCAGCAGAAGCACAGCGGGCACCATCCCGGCACCGGCACGGGTCGCACGGGGCAGCAGAACCCAGCTCACTATTTTCGCCGCGAGAAGCGAGTACAGCGAAGCCGCGAGTGACGAGTGACGCGCGCACGCGTCGTAGCAATGCGACGTTCGGGCCAGACTGAGGCGATGCAAAGCGTTTTCCCGGCGCGGGGCCGGCCCCCGCGGAAAACAGCCCACGGTGCGGGCGGGGAAAACTGCATGCCCCAGCCGCCCGCCCCCGCCGTAATCACGCCAGTTGCACCTCCGCCATTGTCGATTACACATGCACTATACCATTTGCATATTACCTCTTGTACGGCTCTATAAACAAGTTTATTGTACCGATGTCGTGCAATATCTAAGGATTTAATGAAATTGCAATTTTTTATGATAAAAATATTTCAATGATTAACGAAATTAGAAAGGCATATATTATACGAATATAAATACAATTTATAAATGCGTTATTTTATCTAATTTTTCTATTAGATTACTTTTAAATAATTCAGATAGAGTTTGGTAAGTTACAAGTAAAAGTCTGTGGTTTATGGACGCTACTCACCAGCCAAGTCTGCAGTTCCATGTCGAATTAAAGGAGAGGCATCATACAAGTTTTCAGCTTGCCTCAAACACCTACCTACGCGCAATATTCTACAGTTTCGATTAACATTTCAGTTCCTTAATAAGTAGAGTCCATTATTACATCATATACCTAAATTTGATAGTGATTCAATAAAAAATTACTCATTTTAATAAATTCAATTAACTAATTATCAATCTAACACACATCTAACACTACGCTACAATTACGTGAATTTTTTTAAATAATATTTATTTTTAAAAATTTGGCGTAAAATAGTGAAACTCTAATATTTATTATAATTCTATTTTAATCATAAATAATTTTTCATTATCTATCTGCCTTAAAAAGCTAACCATTGATTCGTACAGAAATATAGGTACCTACAAAAAATAAGAGATTGAAAAAACATTCCGACTTCGTAAATAAAAAAATTATTCCATTGAAATTCGACATACATTTCAGGCTAGGCAATCGTGGTTTTCGTAAGAAAATTATATTTCTTTATAGAAATCATTCTATAAATACGTTATGAAAAATCCCCTGTTTTCCTTACTGGAGTAAATGTGTTTATGTGTGGGAGAAACTTATTAGATTCGTGTTCTCTACCAAAACGAGACATATTTTAACGTCTCCTCCGTTAATCGAAGAAACTCAGTAAGTACATACCTACCTCAGGTTTTGTACGCGATTTTATTTAATTATTCCCCGTACGTAACCGTTATAAAAATCCCATCAGACAGAGCGTAATTCTTTATTATTTTAATCAACGTCGACATTTAACTCAGATCAATATTTAAACATAATTTATTAAACAATAAAATGTGTATGTTCATACCTGTCACGATTTATTGAGCTATAACAAAACGATCACTTTCAGTATCTCATTATCAGGTACTAAGTCAAACGAAATCTTTCACCGGAGCCATATTTTATAAACGTGCACACCAAAACAATCGTGATACATCATGGCTGCGAACTTGCAGTTATCCATCTTCAGACCTTTTTGTTTCGCTTCTAGTCTTCTAAAATTAATTTCAACAACCCTATCTTCGCATGATATAGTGTTGCAAGCATAAGAAATATTACCCTGGCACTTGCTCGCGACTCGATGGCGCTATCCTGAATACTTATTAATCTCTCAGAAATTATACCTCTGTTGTTTCGATCCACTAATTTAATTTTGTACATACTCGTAGATGATGTATACTCTTGGAAATTGTTGGCAGTCGATATTCAGATGTTTGATGTATTATTGTTATATGTAGGGTACAACATATTTACACAAATTTATCGCTTAAGGTATACGTAGTGCACGCTTACTATTCGACGAAATTGTAATGATGTGGTGATTGATTTATTAATAGTGAGAAGTAAATTAAAATAGAGCGTAAGCGTCATAAAAATTGGGTTTGGCGATCCATAACCATAAAGGCATTCAATTTCAATAATTAAAATGTTAATACACATAAACATACAAGTAATATACACGCCATTCACAATAATTCAATTAAACGCTGCCTCAAGTATTATTATGTTTTTTTGCAAAATTTTCAATTTATTCCGATTTTAAATTATTACGAATCACATTGTCCGCATCTATAAATACATAAACTTGGGAATCCGTAAAGAGAATGTATGATTTTTCCATTGCAATTTTGCAATGATGGATAAGAATAGTTCTTGAAAGCTTTTTTCTACATTCCACCCATCTACAGAGCTTAAAGAACAAAAGTTGTTTTCCCTTCATCATTGAAAGAATTCCTCAAATATAAATAAGATCGCAATAATCGCATTTTTGTTCATTGATAACGTATTATTAGTAATTAGTTTCGTATTCTAAAATAAAATAAAAGTAGTATTTAAAATTATATGTTTATATAATTACATTAGGCACGTCGTGATTTTAGGTAGATTTAACATTTGATAGTGCAGTAAACGCATGCATCAACTCAAATTTTTATTTATTCTGATGTGTTATCTGAAAATAAAAATTTGTTAACGAATACCTAATATAAAAATAAAGAATTATATTGCCACCTATTAGCTCCCATCCATTGAATAATCAATTGACATTATCAATATTGGAATCTTTTGAAATACATGTGCGCGCATTAAATGCAAAATAACGCTTAAACGGACAGTTTTGCCTCCAGTTCTATCTGAACGGATCCAAATCGTATCGTGTGTGTATGATATACTTAATAGACTGTATTGTCACTTCTTGATGGAAATGCATTTTATAAAATTTTATAGAATTAAACTTTTATTTAAACTATTTCCACATTTATTAATAAAAAATGGGTAAATTAAATAAAGTTTATTAGTAAATGTGGAAATAGAGTTTAAATCTATAAAACTTTATGTGTGTGTGTATGATTTGGACTGAGGGTAAGTTCGTATCAGTCGGCCGGAGCATCAAATCCGATCAGGTAAAACTACATCAGTTTGGTTCAATCCGATCGGCCTGACCGTGTATTACGTTGATGACACTACGATCATTATACTTTACCCAGTACATATTATTTTGTTTAAGTAATTCGTATTCAAGAGTCATTTGATGAGCCCAACTAGAAATAATGCAGCAGGTTTTTAATTATTTGGAGTTTTCGATTTCGAATTGATTTCATAAATAAAATAAGGTATTTTTGCCTTCTTTTTTCCGCCTCAATTTTTTGGAAAAAGGTTATCCGATTTTTAGTGACCAACAACCCCGCTTCCTTCCTTGTATTCTAAGCATCTAAGTAATGCGATTACAAATCACAGAATGATCTCGAAACTCATAAGGGTTGAGGAGTGCTTTGGTTGCATTCCAGCATCAGCACAGTGGCATGGTTTCCAGATGCAAAATAAATTATTTACTTTAAAAAAAATCGAAAGGACGCCCTCTTTTCCTATCATTTTCGAAGCTTTTTTTCGTTTTACTTCTTTAGACCTTCAAATGATGGAAATGGGACCCCCATCGACGGTAAACTTACCCTTTGAAATAAAAAAAGAATAACATTCATAAAAAAACCGTATTGTCGAAATTAAAATCATCGTCTTTTGGAAGATAAAAAATATTTAATTACTTATTTTAATTAATTATTTTAATTGTAACATTTTTGAAGAGTTTTCGTCATTAAAGTTAGTACATATAGGTGTCACTTTAATAGATATGACTGTTAACGTATGTAACGCGTTATGTGCGACATATTAATTAATTTTTGGTAATTATTGTAATTATTGAAAATTGTGCACAGAAGGTTTCGTTTAAACTACTATAGGTACATACCTAAGTAGATTATAAAATGAAAAATTTGCACTGTTCGTAGTAATACTTATAATGTTTTCATAAAATAAATTGGCTCAAAGCTATGTGTAAAGATTCCTCTAGGGAAAAAATCCAGGTGTTCTTGAGGCAACATAGAAAAATAGGGTTTTCGTTAACACAGGAAACGCGAGTTTAAATTAGGAGATAAAGTTACTATGACACAAACTATGCCATTATTGAGTATGAAATTTAAGAAGGTAAGTTTTCAATTAAATCCCTAAAATACGTTATAATATATTCGATCACATTCTAAAAAAGTGCGGCCAAGTGCGCGTGGGCCTCGTGCGCGGAGGGGTCCGTAGCAGACCGCTTAATCTTATTATTTTTAGTAGGTATATGTTGTTATATTTATTTATTTATTTATTTATTTATTTATTTATTTATTTACGCAACGGAAATACATATTTTGTAAAAATTTGATAACGAGACAGACTGGTGACAAACATACATAAGGACAATCCCGTTAATACCTTTTAGGTACCTATGGAACTCTAAAAACTGAGCTTGTTTTATATAGATTATTTCCTTCCCAAATAATAGGCATAGCTTATTTATTTTTAGGT
Organism: Phoebis sennae; assembly: GCA_001586405.1. Lineage (NCBI taxonomy): Eukaryota > Metazoa > Arthropoda > Insecta > Lepidoptera > Pieridae > Phoebis > Phoebis sennae. The sequence goes on from LQNK01000404.1 coordinate 83,373, forward strand.
CTTTGTGGTTTTAAGAACCAATGGGAATAATCTTAAATGTTTTGATTCCCACTTAACACTGCAAAGTATGCGAAATCTCAACACAGTCGATCATATCTTTTTAATTGCGTTGACGTACAAGTTTAATATTACACACCTACAAGAAATAGTAGATTCAAATCTTGATATAAATTTGATTTTTACGCATTTTACCGAGAATACGATTAACATTTAACGTCATCGTGATTAAGTAACATTAAAACAATAGTCATCAAGACTTGAGATACTGTAAATGAATCACAACTATGATGATATGTATCCTATTACGTGTGATCAAAGATTTTCCGTACAACGACTATGGTAAATATTAAGATGGTTAGTTTCTTTAAAACGAATATGTTTCTCTTTTATTCATTTCAAATAATATAAACAAAATAAACAATTTGCTTTCAATCACAGGGTCCAAAAGTTCGACTCAACTACGTAGTTGATGGTATAATTTTATGTCTAATGATGTCCATTACGAGTTTCGATTGATTATTTTTTTGAAATACAATTAATGGTTAAAAATATTTTTTTTATTATATCACATATCATCGCCATTACACATAGCAAGCAAATGACCATAATATTCCATCAGGCGCATTTTTTTAATATTATGATATATTAGAAAATATTTCAATAAGAGAACAAATCATTGTATGGTGTTTTTTAAAAAATACCATCGGTCGTAAATGTTGATATGGTATAGTAAAAGATACCTATTTTTATATTTTATCTTATATTAGATAATCTATTCTATTAATTTAAATGAACCCTCCATCCTTCATTAGAGCAAAATTGAGGCCATGAGAACCAGTGGACTAATTATTATTTTTTTTTTAATATTGAGTCTCATTATTTAATTCAATTATAAACCTAAAAAAATGACAGTTCCTGGCTACCCTAAAAGTGATTATACTCATATCTAATGAATATACGTTGTACCACTTTTAGGCGTCTAGAACCAGGATAGATGACAAGATGTTAAATTTTAACTGGATAAAATAATAGACTCAATATTGTAAAAAAATAAGTTAGGACACTATGGTTCTCATGGCCTCTATTATATCAATAATCGAAACAGATTCTCCTACATAATTGGTCGTTAACGCACAAATTATGATTAAAAATTAAAATGCCACCCCGGTACATTTTTGTATCAAACAGGTTAACTTTTTATTATTTTAGCAGTTTCAAATATATTAAAACATTCTATCAGTATATGTAAGAATTATATATTAAAAACTACTACATGTTTTGTGGACGTGTACTTGTTTTAGAACTTACGCGATTCGCAGTCTATGCGTAAATTTATCATCATTATCTCGAGAGGCAATAAGAGCTCCATAATATTCAGTAACTGACTAAAAGGCTACGTAACGCCTCTTCAAATTGTCCAAGCAATTTTTAATAATTGTGTCATATTATTCACAGAATTATATATGATTTTTATTAATAAACTTGTATCGACAAAAAAGTACTCAAAAGTCTGAGATATTATAATTTATTCACTAAAAATAAAGGTTTTTATAAGGAATACATTTATTAATTTATAATAGGTTGTAAATAAATCGATAAGAGAATAATTTTATTTTGAAATCCAATATGCTCTTACTGAAATTTATTTCATTAAACACAGCTTAAATATAAGGAGATTTAGAAAAACGAAATTTGGTGAGGATATTTTATTCCATAATACAGCGTTAAGACAAACCGGAATGTCACATTTTGCTTCAGTAAACCTTTTGATATCCATAAAAATAAAAAGAAATCTCTTTACCACACTTGCCTCATAATTATATCCTTGAATTGTGTTTTAACAATCTCTTCTAAATTATTATAAAAATGCTAAGTTATAATTAATTGTGTAAGAGCAAAGTACCATTGAGAATTCTGAGCACTGCTTCCCTGTACACAGAAACACTTCTCCAAATGACACTGTGATCGTCTAATACATAATACACCTAAATTAAATATTATAATCGGTTCGTCATGAGAAGTCAACTATAAATGCGGTCCGCGAGGACGATCGATTCGATATCGAAGATCGCCGAACAGGTTTCGAATGTAAATTACATAACAGCTTAATCTACCTAGTTAACTTCCATAAAAAATAAACTATCATCATACAATACGTCGATCAAATAATAATTGGAATATGCACAAAACTGGTGGTTAATATCACCATACAATCAAACTGGAGAATATTAATCTAAATAGTCACAAAGCGATGTGAATAGGTCGAAGGCGGATGCGACTACGAGTTGCCAAGTCGGGTAAGTGGCGAACAAGCGAAAGTAGCTCTTACTGCTTCAACTATAGATGTCTTTGTCGGGTCTCCAACCTACCTTAATGCACTAACACTAATAAATCAAAATCATAGATTTTAATTAACTTTAAATACTTTATTACGACAACTTATTCCACATTATAATATACTTATAAAACATGTTATGATGTGATCCACATTATCACGAGTCAGTTACATACCTATCCACATCACGATGCGTAATGAATGTACACGTTCGTTACGGATAAAAAGAAAAATTTCGCTTTACAATCTATTTGTTCAACGTCATCAGAGATCGAACAAACAACGCATCGAAGGAAACTAAGTACAGCGAGACGCGGGGGACGTAAACGTTGTCGGTCGGGGTTCGGATGCGATGCGAGGTCGGTCGCCGGGTGACGCAACATTACATTGATTCCGCACATAATACATTGTATTTATAGCAAATAAAGTGAACATATCTTAAACCATAGTCTCTCAGTGATCAGATAAGGGTGCGTGCGCACGTTAGCGGTTGGCGTTCTTGAGTTGGTTGGAGAGCCAGTCGAGACCCTCGTACAGGCCGTCGCCGGAGGTGGCGCAGGTCGCCTGGATGTACCAGTTGCGGTTGCGCAGCGAGTGCAGGCCCAGCTTGTCCGTGATCTCCGCCGCGTTCATGGCGTTTGGCAGATCCTGTGAAACAGCATTTGTACAACTAATTTCACACACAAAATATTAAAAACCGTATGATAATATTACAATATTAAGTTAATATGTGGATAATATTGGTTATGCAATTGTAAGACTGATATTTTCAACTACTGTTCAAATATATATAACTGTTTTTATCCCTAACAAAAAATAAATAAATAAAATGTGAAGTATGTAAAAGGAAGTCTTTAGGCACTCAGAGAAATCAACAAAAGCTGCATGCCTAAATAGAAAAAGTGAAAGTACTTTTACTCATAAGCACATGTCAATCTAGTGTTGTTTTAAACTGACTGTTAATTCACAAGTACTTATACAATGTCAGTGTACCCAATTCATTAGATATTGAATAGAATAGATTTATAGCAATTATCATTTTTAAAAACCATATCGCACTACATGTCATTGTTTATCATTAAACAATGTAAATCTTTTTGATATCACACAATTTCCTGCTAACAACGCTGTTCTATAACATAGTAAATTTAACTATTTAGAAACAATTTTAATAAAAAATTCCATACAATTTGAAGATGATAATCCTTTCACCACTCGCTTGTATATCTCGAAACTTACAAATTTCATACTTTATTGACATACTAATATCTAATCTCTATTGCATAATTCATCAATCTTGATCAATGACTCAGACTTCACAAAGGTTAAAAGGTCAGAAGCTATGCAAAAAGTTATTGGAGAAAGGGGTATCTTAAAATAACAGTAGTAATAGCTAAAAGTACTCGCAGACTTGATAAGCTCTTGGAATATCTGAAAAAAAATTTTTATGATTTTCACCTGTTTGTTTGCAAAGATCAAAAGCACCGCATCTCGAAGCTCGTCTTCGCTTAACATTCGCATTAACTCCTCGCGCGCCTCGCCGATACGTTCTCGGTCATTACTGTCTACTACGAAGATGAGACCCTGCAAATTTTTACAAGTGTTAAAAAAAATATAATTTTCAGCATTTATCTTGTCATTGTGTCTATATGTAAATTACAAAATATGGTTTAATCACTATTACAAGTACCAATGATTTTTAATTGAAAAAAATATCTTAAAAAAATATTCAATTAATTTTAAACCTCATATTTATAGCATCAACTCACAGACTTTTTGTCATTTGTGGTTTTTTATTTGTTTTTTTTATCTCTGCATCTAAATTTTTATTATTTTAGCAGCAGTTTTATTTGTGTCTTGTCTTGAATATGTGTAAAATGTAAATACTTTCTATAATAAAATGTAAACACTGTACTTAAGCAACACATATTATGTTGCTAATGTACAGTGACAAAATTATTTGACTGTAATATAACCAACATAAACAATCCCTATATTACATCTATTAGAATGACATTACCACTCAAGACTATTTCAATGATACCTGAGATATTGTGTAGGTGAACAGTGTCAATGTGTTACTCAATAAATGCTTTATATGGATTATGATTTCTGTCAGACAACAATTTTAATTCTGTATAGTTGAAAGTAAGAACAAAAAAAGAAAATACTGTAACCCCAGCATCAGACAAGTGATCAAGTAAGTGTTCACCTGTGTTGTATGGGCATCTCATATTACTAGAACACATTTCTGGTACTGGGGTAAGCATGAACTGTGACCACTTCAGTGAGCACATACCGGGCACTAACATAATACATGACACAGGAATTAAATCAGAAGTCACTTAATCGGCTATAAAAGAATACACTACTTATTGAATTCAATGGAGGCATCATGACTATAGTGAAACACATTATTTTAATCTCAATAGCATAAAGTTGGTGATGATTGCATTACAGCACACATTGTTTTGGTCTCTTCTGTTTGATACACCTACGTGTAAAAAATAACATGCTCATATATTTGATGAAACTTCTTTACCAAGTTTGTTAAAAGATGATTTAATTAATTTTTAAATACATTAGTAACTAACCTGTGTGTTTTGGAAATAATGCCTCCACAGTGGCCTGATTTTGTCTTGACCACCCACATCCCACACAGTGAAACTGATGTTTTTGTATTCTACTGTCTCCACATTAAAGCCTGTAATCAATTTATGTAAAAAATATTAATAAATAGGTTTTTTTTTTATTATTCTATCTAGATAGGTAGATAGATATCTACCTTACATGAAATTTAACAATAAATAAATTATGACATACAATTTTATTTAGAGTGATAATTTAAAGAGATAAAACCATTTAGATCCAACTTAAATAATGCACAAATAAAAAAGATACTGCTGCTCTTTTTATAATCAGGAAACCAACAAACCTATATTCATTGTTAATAACTTGTTTTATTTTTTAACAGTTAATCTGTATTAATACATGATAATTATTAAAGACTGAGTAAAACAACATGAACTCTGGTGTAATACTTAATTTTAAAGTGTCTAATATGACATAACTTTTTAGGTTTTGAGGCCATGCATTCTAGCTATGCTAATAATTATTCTTGACCTAGATAATTTTAATAAATCATATTAATATTAGTTATTTTTATGAATCATTGACATAAAATAGTAATTAAATGTACTTTAATACATAATTCATGTTTAATTTAATATGGGAACACCATTAGATTAGTATTAAATGAGCTATCTACTAGAATATGTTATAACTATTGATGGCAATATAGAAAAATGAAAGTGATTAAATTATACATGTGGCATAATTTATTTATTATCATTATCATAGTAAAATCTAATCTTAAAACATTTAAAATATAAGGAGCAAAATATAACTCACCAATCGTAGGAATAGTTGTTACAATTTCTCCTAATTTGAGTTTATATAGAATTGTGGTTTTACCAGCTGCATCCAAACCAACCATCAATATTCTCATTTCTTTTTTGCCAAATAGGCCCTTAAATAAATTTGTAAACATATTCCCCATTTTGGCGACTTAAATATATTCTGAAAAGAAAATTATTGCAATTATTAGAAAACACATTCACTCTGACTCATCAGCTACAAAACGTTACTATAATCAATGATAATGACATGGCAAGTCAAATCTAGAATAAGGCGTATAAAAACATTTAGCCGACACAAAACCTATGCCAATTTAATAAGGTATCAATCGAAATTATTTAATACTTTCAACTTCCTGTTTTTTTTGATAATTCCATTGAAATAAAGCTTTCGATTAACAAAGATTAGCCGACATCGCTGTTGGTATTCAGTTGCGGTCACCACCCAGAGATTTTAATTTTGATATTTTCATTTTACTACGTAAAAAATAACGAAAGAACACTAGTTACAACAATACATTTTTGTACTCACATTTTTGCACAATTATTAAACGTTATTTATTGAAAAAATCTTCAATTCAATGAAGTCACTACTATTCGCTGAGTGTCAAAATGGCGGCGAACGTGGAAGTTATTCGTGCTTATGCCACGTATCGGTGAGAAAATGGCCAGTAACAAAAATTATACATTAATCCTCAAAATCCTGATTAAGATTTCTTTGTTTATTTAATAAAACACAATATTGAATAAATCGTGTTAATATAATATAATATTTTATGTGTATTAAAGGGAAAAACTTCTTTCAATGGACTTGATTCGCGTTTATTTCCTAACTTTCGTGACTTTTTCTGATCTTTCTATATTTTCAAGATTATATCCAATTTTCAATTTATCATTAAGCGAGCTGGAAAAAAAATATACAGAACTAATCAGACACTTGGCTATTAGAATTTTTAAATTATCTAATTTTGTTCGCTCCACTTCACTATTTTATTATATAGATTAGGGAAAACATTATTTGTTAACTGCTTGGGCATAAATATTCGTAAAAAAAATCGGTTGCGAAATCGAGAAACATACAAAACACTGTTATTCATAAGAAAATTTATCTGATATCTATTTGATCTATGGTCACAGTAAAACTTTGACAAACTTTGATTTTTGTCATTCCACTTTTGACAGTTGTTAATTAAGATTGTCACTTGTCACATGCAAAATTGAAATGTGTTTGTTATAGTTTTGAATTGAGGTGCTACTTTTTGTTTATTGTTGTATTTATGTTCCTAATGAAAAACAAAATGCAAGTTCTAAATTCAATTCAGAGTTGGCTGGAAAATACTCCGAACCATACATGTTTCCGAGTTAATAAACTCAAATTAATAAATAATTCAATCACTCAACATCTTAATAATATTTTAGTCAACGTGGGTATTAAAATCAAACTTTATATAATTATTTATTACACGTTTATTTATTTCTTAATTCGTATTGAAATTTTAATACTGTTGCAGCAAAGCAAGGAATTGAACACTACCAATTTGCCTGAATATTATTTTTTAAAGTCCGATTGTTTAATCTTAAATCCCTGGCCAGATAATGTAGTATTAAAAAATGAAAACACCGAAGTTATGGTAGATGCATCCTGTGGGGCTGCAGTTTTAAGAGGTTCTCATGTCTTTGCTCCTGGTATACTTGGATTAATACCGAGTAAGTATTATCTTTTCTAGATAAGATCTAAAATACTTGTTTATTAGTCCCATTTAAAAGTCCTTAATAAATAAAATACTTGTTTATTTGTCCCATCTAAAAGTCCTTTTATTTTTATGTTTTAAAATGTTGTTGAGGTTTTGTGTGCTATCAAATCAAATTTACTTTCACTCATATTATTTTCTTATCCATAGCCTTGTTTCAGACTGCAAGTTAGATGAACTTGTAGATATTTATGCAGACCTTGATGGAAAATGTAAGAGGGGTTTAAAAGTGTTTTATACTGGCAACAAAAAATATGTTGGAACTGGATACCTAAAGAAATTGCGCTGTGACTTATATGATGAAGGTATCCAACCTAGGCATGTACTTTAATAGATCCTACATTGTGATAATAATTGTAATGAAAAAAAAAGACAAATTGAAATTATCAATGAAGAATATTTGTTCATAGATCGTCAAAATATAAACAAAAGCTAGGGTGCGCTACCCTAGCTTTACTTGTGCTGGCATTATTTGCAACTTAGGTACATCAGGAATAATAAAGGATTCCGATGGCTACAGAATTTGTTCCAAATGATCCAATTCTAGGCTATTCTATTCTATTTCGTTAGCCATTATTCAACACAAGGCAACAAACAAACAATTAAAAATCTCTTTTTATAATACAAATATAAGTAACCGGTATAAGTTATATGAGATCAGTTTAAAACTACTACTAGTTCATTTCTTAAAATTTTCAGTGGCATTGGTGTGCAGACATTACTTCCAGCTTCAAAGTTACCAGTTGTGAATGAATCCCTGTTCTCAAAGGGGGAAGTGCTTCTCCAGAACCTTCCATCTATAGTGTGTGGGTGGGTTGTTGACGCTCAACCACATGAGCGCGTACTGGACATGTGTGCTGCTCCGGGTAACAAAACTACCCATTGCGCAGAAATGTCTGATAATAAGGTATGGTCTATATAACAAAACGTGTTATAACATTTATACTAATAATAGCTTAAAGTTGATTTAAATAAATGTTCTTTTTTTATTTGTTTCATTATTATAATAAAAATCTTAATTACATTATTCTCTTAATGGTTTAGTACAACCCTAAAAGGGACATTTCTTAAAACTTTTTGCAAATTATCAAAAATTTATAGATAAATTTTCTATGAGTAATATAATATTTTATATTTAAAAATTCCAGGCAATTATAACAGCAATTGATAAAACAGAGAAGAAAGTAGATTTAATAAAACAGAACTGTGAAACTCAAGGTGTAACATGTGTGCAAGCATTTACATATGATTCAAGACATTGTCACTCAGAGACTGCCAGCAATGATACTGTAGAACCTCCATTTCCCTCAAATTACTTCGATAAAGTACTACTTGATGCACCATGTAGTGGTCTAGGCCAGAGACCTAGATTAATTAATAATATCACACCAAAAATGTTACAATCTTATAAATTTATACAAAGGAAGTTGTTTGCAGCGGTAAGTTCATTTTTTACATTATGAATTTGTTAATATTCATTGTTTAATGATAGAAACAACATCCAGTGTTGCAGAGTGCGAAATAAGCTCATCTTAAAACTACCTCAATAGACATTCTAAATAATAAAAAAAAATCGCCATTTATATGTGTGAACAATCATGAAACTAAAACAGTTTTGTCATGGAAATTTATGAAATGCAAATTTTTTTATGGCACATGTCATATATTATACTTCTACAAATGAATAATGTCAACATTAGGGTTGTCATACAGGACCCTTACTTTCCATAGCCCTCTGATATTTTCTACATCTTTACATCTTCATCTTCACGTAACTACATAAGATATTCTTTAGACTGTAGCTTTTAGTTTACTTGTATGTTTTATTATTATTGCAATTTTTTTCTTTTTAGGCTGTGAAAGTTCTCAAAAACGGTGGCAAACTCGTTTACAGTACATGTACAGTTACATTGGAAGAGAATGAGGAAATGGTTGTATGGGTGTTGAAAACCTTTCCTTGTTTGCGTTTAATACCAGCTGAGCCTCTGTGTGGTGGACCTGGTTTCCCTGATTGTGGACTAAGCGATAATGAAAGGTAATTTGATTTGATTATTGATAGTATAGAATTTCTATTCATTTATCGACTCTTCAAACCTTGCTTCCCTAGGCCAATTGATAGGACCATTATTAAATTAACTCAAATCTAGATAAATTTGTTAATATTGTAATTTCCATTATGTTAATTATGCTGAGAGCATCAAAAGAGTTTTAACGTATAAATTGAATTTGTATTGCAATTTTTCACATTCATCTTATTATAGTCGTTTTCAATGGTCTCTTATATTATTTATATAAATTTTGTATTTTGTACACATTTGTTTTTTCATTTTTAAATGACTTCATTATATTCCGTATGTATGTTCCCATCTGTATATTTCTTATTAACAACAATAAATAATACTAATGATAACAATTTTTTTTTCTTTAAAGAATAATGGTGCAACGGTTTGGTCCAGAAGAAGATCCATTACGACCGGTTGATTCAATCTATAGAAACTCCATCGGTTTCTTTATAGCGGCTTTTAAGAAAGTCGAATGATAAAAATTGTAAAAAGCAATGAATAAATCATTTTTAAATTTTTTGTAGTCTTTCAACTTTAAAGTACCGATTTAGCTTTCAAGAATGCCGTCGTTTCATCATGATGCAGTAGTCCATTGAAATGTTACATTTTTTAAGCATACCTTGGATTTTCAGTGGACGCAATTTTGTATTTTGGATATCAAGGGGAGGTCGGTGAGAAGTTAAATCCAAGTTTGTAGCGTTGGAACCATTTTGCCGCGGTCGCCATGTTGGAAGAAGGTTTCATAATTGGGTTTTTATGGTTTTTCAGACAAAGTACTGGTCTTTCAAAAATATTATGAAGACCTTTTTTATTGCAAATTGAATACTCTATAATTCTATCCTTTAACTTTTAGTCGCAAAATCAAAAATAAAAAAATATATACGAAAGTCGAAACATTTTTGACAAATTTTAGTTTTTTTAATTAAAATTAGTAGGGATATGTACTTTTATATATATTGTTAATATGCCTAAATCTACAAGGCACACTAAAATCAGACAATCAATATTATCATATTGGGTTGGGCAGAGATAATATACAGAATAACTAAAAGACTCATAACTTCGAAGAACTGTATTTATTATCTCTTACCAGAGATAGGACTAAACGACAAACATAGGTACATATTTCAAATCTATGACATTCTCAAATTAAGATGATCATATTAACTTTGGTTAGTTTAATGTTTGTGGTATTATAGATAATTATAAGATCTGTAATGCTTAAAGGTGTTCACGTTAAAATAACCGTAGCAACAAGTCGAATAGGAATACGTTTAAATGACGAAAATAAAGTAAAAGATAAAATATATTAAACATCTATCGCCTAATAGTATGAGTATATACCCATTTAAATATTTAAAACAATATGACCTTATAACGTATTTTTATCGAATACAAAACAACTAACTAATATAGATAGGTATTAATTGACATACTTAGAAACCAATGACACTACATTAAATTGCTTTGTTTTTTATTTCAAAATTGAAAATTTAATTTTAAAATATCATTGAGACAAATATATACTGAATTAACTTATACTACCATTAATACTTATTACTAGTAACAACCGATTATTTATAACTAGCGACCCGCCCCGGCTTCGCACGGGTGCAATGCTGATAAAAACCTTCCTCATGAGTTACTCTATCTATTAAAAAAAACCGCATCAAAATCCGTTGCGTAGTTTTAAAGATTTGAGCGTTCATAGGGACATACAACATGACACATGACAGAAAAAGCGACTTTGTTTTATACTATGTAGTGATGACGTAACGAAAAAGATTCATTACATAAAGCCAGTTGATTTATAATGTGAATATACCTACCATGAAACAATATTTACAATTCAATTTTATCTTAGTCTTTCAGCTTTTACCCAAAGTCCCGCTTTGGCTTTAAAGAACGGTGCCGTCTCCTCATGCCGGATTGGATATTCCGTTTTTGAACAAACTGAGAATTTGAAATTCTTCAAAAGGGATACCATGGCATGTTTCGCGGAAATCATTGCGAAACGTAAACCTGGAAAAACAAAAAAAAACCCTTTTTTAATTAACCAAAAAACATGCTTGTCTTAATAACAAGACAGGTGACAGCGGACTCCACACTAAGCACAGCCTGCCTATTTATTGCTAAAATAATTAAGTGCAAAAATATATAGGAGGTGATTCGTGTCACAAACACAACCCGCGTCGCGAGCCTCTTTGTTGAATGAATGTGAAGATAAGCGTACACTGTCTAGCGATTATAAATTGTTATTATAATCCCAGCGCCAGACATGTGATCAAATAAGTGTTCACCTGTGTAGCACGGACATTTCATACAACATGTCATAAGCGCTTTGCCGTTCCGAGTCGGGTTTTTTGCATGCATAAAGTTCGAATGTTTGAGTTCTTGCCACCCTTGCGTAAGCGACCTCAAAATAGTGATCAAATCTTTTAAAGTGATCTATATATACTTTGGTACCTAACAACTTGTGGAGAAAACTCACCTATACAATTTCTGGGGCCGGCCCCGAAGGCTAAGAATAAATGCGAAGGCTTTTTTAGTTTACTATCGCATATAAATCTTTCAGGCCTAAACTCTTCTGGTTCTGGATAAATTTCTGGATCCATGTGTACTCCATACAATGGTATTGCAATCATATCATCCACATTTATTTTGACTGATGTTCCAGGAAGAACGTATGGTTTGGTGCAAACTCTGTCTATTCTTGCAATAGGAGGGTACATACGTAAAGTTTCTGAAACATTTTTTTTCATATTATTATTATTATTTTTTATTTTTGCCTATTAACGCAATACTTATCATAAAGTATTGTAACGTCGTTAAAATTATCTTTCTTGCAATTATGTTGCTACCGCAATAAATATGAACATGTTTTTAATTATAATTTAATCAAGATACCTTTAATTGAATACATTTTATATAAAATAATAGCTATTTTTAAACCGACGTCCTCAAAAAGATTTGACCCATGACATCAGAGTTTTCTTGTAAAACCATAGAAGTTTTGGTTACGAAGGGATTACCAGTAATAATTACATTCAAAATTATTCATGCTTTGTCCTAAACTAAGTGTACGTGGAAAAACCAATGAAAGATCCTTTTCGAAATTAATTAAATCTCACGTCATACAACATCAAGATAACCTAAGAGACCTACCTAACAGAAACGCCTCGAGATAATCGAGTTGTGACAGGACATCGTAAGTGATTTCCATATCTTTGGCCACTTCTTGTACGTGAGCTCGAAGTTTGTCCTGGAGGTCAGGTTTCACCGCCATAATAAAAATAGCACAGGACAATAATGTGCTGGATGTTTCATAACCAGCTATAAAGAATAGCAGGCTTTGCGCGTCGATTGTATCGTCGTCTAAATCTAAAATAAAGAATTAATTGATAGTATACTTTGTTATTTTTTCTCAATTATATCTTGGTTCAAAATAATAAAATTTAATGATGTTTACTCACATATTTTAGATTGTGTATCATTTAATTCCTCCCTTTCTTTTTCCGCAGCGTTGAGGAGTAGTTGTAAGATATCATTATGTCTAAAAATTGAAGTATAAAATTAGGAATGTATAATGTGTTTATTTGCATATTTTTATAGGGTTGAAGAAATAAATAAAATCTAACTTGGTTTGAGACAATCTTCTCTCCGCTTTGGTTTTTTTCAACATGCTCACGAGTTCTTCTATGGTATCATAGTGTAGGAATGAAATGTTTATAAATCTCAAAGCTTCGGGTATAAATGTGAGGATAAAAAATAAAACAATCCTTTTTGGTAGTGGGAGATAATCATATTTTTCAGCAACCTGAAAGTAAATTATGTTATTTTTAAATGATTTGTTATTTCAATCTCATAGATAGTTTGTTATTTCCAAACTGCGTCAGAAGGAGGGTTATTTTCTTCTTAGTTATTTCATCCATTTTATTTTACCTTAATGAATCTTGCATTTTCATCAGTTAAAGAGTCAGATTTAATACCAAATGCGCATGCGCCAATAACTTCGAGTGTAAATCGCCCCATAACATCCTTCATTTCAATTTCAGAATTATCTGCAATTGAAAGTATGATTATGAGGGCGTTAACAATAATTTTTTTAGTTTGTTAAATAAACAGTTTTGAAAAAAATCAGATAGTTACCAAATTGACTTAGAAATCCTAGCATTTGTTCCGAACAATTTTTAATTAAATGCAGCATATGCTTTAGACGTAATGAACTAAACGACGGGGTTAAGATGCTTCGGACTCCTTTCCATTCTGCTGACTGTAAAACATAATACACAATTAACCATCAGAAATATGAAGGCTCTTCAAAAATATAAAATAATCCCTTTTAGACAATTCTGAGCCACGGTGGGTTAACTCTGAAGACAAAATAGTTAAATATATATGCTGAAAGGATGAATATGACCGCAAAGAGTTCAACCATCGACATATTTCAGAAGCACGATTGCGTACCTACATTACACTATGTCACTTTACTCAGAAGTTTAACTTGAAATCTCTATTAAGTCTTGTTTCAATGAGTTCTCGTATTATATTATGGCAACATCTTAGTAAGATTTGGTAAAAATAGTAAGTTGCTTATATCCAACTACAAAAAACGCCAAAAGGGTCAGAAATCAGGATTTAAAAAAAGAGTGTCACATTCTAAAATCATTACCATTCCGTATTACTTATAGAAATATTGGGAATAATAATAATAATAATAGGATGAAAATTGCATTTTAGGATTACAAACACATTTAATCAGTGTCACAATGTAGCATAGATACCATGACGTGAAATATAATTAAGATTTCTTGGAAGATAATTATCTTGCGACCCCTCATAAAACTGATAACTACAATCATTTTTATAGGAATGATTTATCTTCAACTATAGATAATTAATCAAGTTGTTATTGATAAGAGAACTCCATATTTTCTTAATCTGTTGCTAATTATATCCCCGTTCATTACCGCAGGTGTTCTTTTCCTAAAGTATTTTTCCATTTCAGCAACGTATCTTTCCACTATGATGCTGATAGGAATTTACATTTTATCTACCGAATGTAATAAAATACCGATATTCCGAATATCTGATCGTGGTAACTTATAACTTATAAGACACGCAAATAAAACAAAACATTTTTGGTTTAGTTCACTACCAAAATATCTATAGTTATAAAACAGGTATACATTATAAAACAGGTAATAAATGAATAAACTAAAGAACCTAAAAGAAAAGGATATTCTTTTATGTGGATATTATTCCAATGGATATTTCCTTAACAAGTACCAAGGCAAAGGCCTTCAAAAGTGGCAAGTAGGAACACATCCAGCTACTGACGGATAGGTTGTACAAAGAAGTGCGGATTGCGATGCCAGGCTCACGCTTATGTAACGTATAGAACTTTTCGCAAGTTATTTTCAAAAATACTTAATATTTATTACTTTAGAGGGTCTCAACTCTCAGGGAAGACACTTTGCTCATACCAAGTTTAACTCTTACGCTACTGCTAGGGTCAAGACTGTAAAGAGTTAAAACAAGGTATGTGAAAGAAAATCGAGTGGTTTTAATCGGTGCTATATTATTTATTCACATTTATTATTCACAATTATATATTCGCGAATTTATTTTTTTACCTTGCGTTTACATGTATAGAGAGCCACCCCTAAAAATTACTTTTTTCAAATAAAATTTAGCCTTTAAGTATGGTCTATGACCATATAAAAATTTATCAAAATATGCCCAGTGGTTTACGCACATACAAACAGATAAACAGACTTTAACCATTTTGGTTACTGTTTTATTATTTGTAGGTATAGATTAGGCGTCGCGGTTTCCTTAAAATTTTGTCAGTATTAGAACATCGATTATAAACTTTTGATACTATAACATATTTAAAGTCACAAGAGTTTAAATCTACGCTCTAAGCTTTCCTTAATCGAATAAGCGTATTGTTGTAAACTATGATTCAAAATCTCGGCAATTTTTATCATAATATACGAATTAATAACCGTAATCACGAGCAATCATCGTATCATAATTAAGGAAAATTCTTGGCGGCCAAAACAAGATTTTCAAAAGTATGTTAAGATAAACATGATATCATCTATGCCAAGTATTTTATTCTTGATTAATTTATTATCATTATCTTGAATTTTATTAACTTTTGACACAATAAACAAGTGGAAATAAAAGGAATTTACAAAAAAAAATAAGCACATATTAAAACAGTAACCAGGCTATTTCTGTACACTAAATATAAATTAGAAAGAATGATTTTTATGCGACATGAATGTTTCTTCGATTTTTTTTATTTTATTTATTATTTTACATCAGGTAACTGACAAATAAATTATACACACCTATATCGTATAAATAAATTTATATCTATATAAATTTAAATCAATTTCCGTTCGTTAATATCGCTGAAACTCGAAAACGGCTGAACCAATTACAATAATTTTAGTCTTGAAATATTCGTGGAAGTTCAGGGAAGGTTTAAACGGTGAGAAAATCAGAAGAAGAAGAAAAAAGAAATTGTGAATAGAATAGTAACAATCACAGATGGCGGTATGAAGTTCGCGGTATACCTTATGGTCATATTATAGGATACATTCGATTGGAAAAGAAAATAATTATTAGATGGCACTCCATGCACACATGACGTGTCTGTAGGATTAAATCAACATTCGCGAAATAGGGGTAACCTATTTCGCGAATGTTGTTTTTATAGGATTTCTAAAATTAAATTGAGGTTTATAAATGACCAAAAGTTTACCAGTTATCCATTTCTTCAAAGTGTTAAAATGTTAATTCTGAATAAACATATTAAAAACCGACAGAAACCGCGGGCGTAAAGTTAGTTCACAAAGCTTGATCAATTTTCCAACGCTCTTATGTGATATTCTATTGTAATCTTGTGTTTTTACTCAAGTTTTAACGTCAACAAGAAACTAAATTTAAATAACATACTTATATCATTTACAAAAATTACGTACCTTTAAATTTAACAGGTTCCGTTTAAGATATAAGGGCTCGTTGCTGGGTAGCGTGTATCGATCTATAAAGTGCTCAAAATCCCGTATGGTGACTGCTTTAATAATTTCTGTATCCGTAAGAAATAAAACTGGTTTCCGTCCTAAGAAAACTCCTGAAATTTGCATCAAATTAATTTTTGATGTAAGAGTATTAAAAATTATTCATTAAGTCATAACTAATAAGAAAATAATTAATTTGTTTCATCTAACACAAAGAGTATTTGGTGGTTGTGTTATGCTGCATAACACTTTAATATTAAAGGCGAATAATATCTTTTCCATTCTTAATAATATGTATATTCTTATATAAAAAGATCTATATTTTCATTATTCACGGGAGTCACCTCCCATCGCTATTTTTTGGTTTATAAATAAATAATTTAGTAGCTTAATTTCCTGTTCCGAATTAAAATAAAGGGAAAAAAACTAAAAATAAACACTTACCGCCATATCCAGTTTTTTTGAAACGGTTATAAATTTCTTTTTGAAAATCATGAAATGATTGTTTACCCATTATATTTTTCCCCATGTTTCCCACTATTATCGTCGGTTCTAAATATTCTATGCCCCGGTTTTTAAAAAAATTATACGTACTAGTGAAGCGGTAATACAAAACAAATGCAATTGTTAATAATAAGGTAATTTTCCAATGTTCTAAAATATACACCGAAATATCTTGCACAAAAATTCTAATATCCATTTTTAAAATATATAATTTATAAAATTAATAAATGTATCTTTCCTAGCAGTAGACTCGTAATTATATTAAAATTATGTCTTTTTTTATTTTATCTTATCTTACAAAAGAATAAGAAATTATCTCGACAACATAACATGAATTTAATGTGATAATAACTGCAATACGTATGTACGGCGAGTGGTATTGAATGTCGCCCAAGAACCAACTTTTCGAAAATTAGATATGCATAATGCTTTTTATTAGGAACTATGTAATTGAAAACATTTTCATTTTAATTTCAGTGTTCTCTCCAAGAACAATAATTAAACTGATCTTCATGTTAATATTTATATGTGTTTAGAACCAATAACTTTTTCTAACTTCAATAACAAACAAATTTCAGTAAGGAACCTTAAACTTGGCACAGATTTTATTACTTTTTAGAAATAACAAAGGAGGCCACCGAGAATCGGCTATTTTATCAGAATGTTTTGGTGGGATAGCCATAGGTATACACGTATCAGAACATTGTATTTGTATAGTTCTTAAAATAGCGCTTAGGTTTTATTACCTAGAAAAAGA
Organism: Phoebis sennae; assembly: GCA_001586405.1. NCBI lineage: Eukaryota > Metazoa > Arthropoda > Insecta > Lepidoptera > Pieridae > Phoebis > Phoebis sennae. The sequence goes on from LQNK01000404.1 coordinate 101,236, forward strand.
ATACGAAATAAAAAGACTTCATAATAAACATTTATTTATGAATTCGTTCCAATCCTTAATTTCAAATGTATACTAAAATATTTATACTTTAGATATCCCACACCAATTAGAGTATTTTATATTTCAACATAATTAAATTATTCGAATTATGGCCCTGTTGTTTCTATAGTTGAGAGTATAATTTGTCTGATTCACTAAAATAAAGCTCTTAAAGCAACAAAAACAATAGAAAATATTTATTAAACTCTTAATATCTTATTGGTTATAAAAATTATAAGGAATTAGGCAAGTTATTTACATTAATTGGCAAGATTTTTTCTTAATATTTGAAAGTGCGCTAATGAAACGCATATTTATCAATATTTAAATTGTTGTGTTTAAAGAGTATTCATATATATCACATTGGCATGTAGTAGGTTCTATACAGGACAGATTACTATACGATTATCAGGTCCCCTATTCACAAATGCGAATCCGATCGGAAATTATCGGAAATCGAAATAAGAATCATATAAATTTCCAAAGAAACAATATTCGTACAAATTTAGACGCAAACAATATTCGTTCCAACACAATACGGATTTGTGAATCAGTACCCAGGCCCTCTATTGACAAATGCGTTTCCAACCGGAAAGTTCCGAAAATCGGTCGTTTCTGTCAAAATTTGTAAGAAATCGTTCCGATTTTTGGGACTTTTCGATCGGAATCACATTTGCGATAGGGACAAATTACTAAATCCAAAGTTTGAATGTTTCGCATATAAAAACAATTAATGGACACAGCATTGCGTCCCAGTAGAGCGAAAAATAATTACCTAAGTCCAAAAGTCGAGTTGATCCGTTTTATGTTTTGAAAATGTCTAGGTCTAATCGATAAAAAAAGCTAGGCAATTTTCAAACGATGCCGTCTTAAATATTTTTTACAATTTTATATATTTTAACTATGTTCATACGGATAATTTTCACAATTTTATATATTTCTCTATGTCATACGGAAAACATGAATTGGGCGGAAATAAATAAAATAAAATACTATGTCAAATTAGATAATTTTAGGTCTACTAGAACGCTTTGAATTTTACAGTAAAACCTACATCCATACCTATTGTACATTACGAAATCACAATTAAATCGAAATTGTATCAAATATACACTAGATATCACAGTATAACCGGTATGATATAGCGTTATCATTAATTTAAATAGCATATTATTATATTTGCACTTCATATCACATTTCATTACATCAGTAAATTTAATTAATTGTTGTGGACGAAACTCATGAATTATAGAAAACCCACAAAACAAAACCATCAGAAATAAAAGAAAATAAATTAATGTGTTTACATATGAATTTCCAAAAAAGGGCTAATAATCTATTCGTTAATGGATAACATTTGGGCTCAGATTGTTCCAACGTGCATTCTAAACGCAAATTCGAAGTTATTATTTTTTAATTTATGATGGTTTAAAGGCAATAGTCCTGAAAAGCGATTCGTTTCCAGAAATTGCTCTGTAGGGCAAGCACGAAAAAATATCGAATCTGTCACGTAAATGTTTCGAGGCCTCGATACGATTACGGAGTAAGATGACAGTCCGTAGCACGAAGCACCTTCGAGCGGCTAAGGTGAG
>LQNK01000404.1:102973-114324 GCA_001586405.1 Phoebis sennae
CGTGCTATCAAATTTAGTTCTTTTTACGCACGGTAGGGGCGCTTTTCAAATCTCATACAAATTTGTCTCGAAACCGTTACGATTACATTACCGTAGGTTTTTCGTGCTCGCCCCACTGTATTGGCAAAAGACAAGCATTTACAATGAACATTACCTATAACTATATCTGTCGAGGAAACACATTTTTATTTCATTGGGAATTCATAAAAACTAAAAAAATATTTTAGGAGTATCTTTACTTTTTACTAGAAGTTGTTATTAAAAAAATAATAAAACACCATAAAAATAGAGAACTAAGTCTTAAAATTACACCAAACACCTAAAAAAGTGGATTAAAATCTCAAATATTACTTTGCAGCTTATCGTTTGCGAGTATATGTGGCCGTCCGTTTTAAATTCCAAAATTAATTTTTCTTTATCATTTTTGAAGGAATCGCTTATTTATTAAACTTGGACTAAATGGGGTCAATTGTAAGTTGATAAAATTTCAGGAAATTATGTATATAATGTGCTTACATCGAAAATAATTTGTTATAATTATTATGCAACATGACTTTCTTAAATGAAAAGAACACGTTTTAGTCATACAGCATACAATAAAAACATTGTACTTATACCATTTGCGGGTAGTTCAACCTCTTAAATTTTTTCAACACGGACATACAATCCGGACTTGGTTTTGAGTAAGAAACCACGTTTATCGAATTGCACGGGATGTTGTGTCTTGGGACATGTGTGAAACTTGAAGTTTTTCAGTACCGCAACCATCGCCAACTTCGCGGAGATCATTGCAAAGCGAAGACCTGAAATGTTCAGTTTATTATTTATTTTATTACGTCGTTATATTAAATTAAACTTAAAATATCAGTAATTTTATGATTAAAATATACAAATAGTTATCAGAAACGCTGCAGATATTTAACGTATTTTTAAGTGTTTATTGTCAATGACATAATTTACAATTTAAGGCACAAATTTCGTATGAATACTTACCTATACAATTTCTAGGCCCGGCACCGAATGCCAAAAACAAATGTGAGGGTCTATTGCTTTTCTCGTCTTTCATAAACCTTTCAGGCCTGAACTCCTCGGGCTCTGGGTAGATATTTGGGTCCATATGTATTCCAAACACGGGAATAGCAATTCTGGTACCTACATCGAGTGTGACTGATGAGCCTGGCAGGACGTATGGCTTCGTGACCAACCTATCCACCCTGGCAACGGGAGGATACCTACGTAATGTCTCTGAAACAATATCTCTAATTAATACCAATACCAAACAATATCCCTAATAATAAAAAAGGACGGCAGTATTGACAAAAATTGCCACTGATTGGCCACCACAAACAGCGAAACATCGACCAGACTGACCAATTGGTGGCGTATATATTTTCATTTAATATTTGTTATATATTTAAGATTTGTTCATTGCTTACGTCAAGCACACATAAATTAAGCAAATAATAGTTGTAGATACCACAGACATGTAATTATTAAATAATAGATAAATTTCCTTAATTATTAAAAAATACCCTACATTTTATACCTTAATTATAAGTTCAAAGGTTTGTTTGACTTAATGCTTAATTGTAATGATGATGAAGCAGATTCTCTTTTAAGTATTTATAAATACACGTGTGACAGTATTTGATAAAGGTGAAAAGTCTTACCGAGCAGAAAAGCTTCCAAATATTCGAGTTCTGTAAGCAATTCGTAGTTAATTTCTTTTCCTTCTGTGACTTTGATGACATGTTCTCGCAGTTTGTCCTGAATATCTGGTCTTACAGCGAGCATATGTATTGCGAAAGACAACAATGTGCTGGATGTTTCAAAGCCGGCTATAAGGAATATTATGCTTTGCGCGTCTACGGTGTCATCATCTAAATCTGAAATGGTTTCACATTCAAATTTGATTTGACTTCTGACAAAATCAATCTCATTCTAATATTTTTCTTCTATTTTCGTCATGAGTTTTATAACCTTTAAGTCTGAGATGTATTAAATTAGAGTTAATATATATGTTAACCCACGTATAAAAACAGATGCAGAGCAAAATGACACAACAAAATTGTTGGTAACACATAATTGTGGCAATGATTCATTATCCCGTCACATAAATGGGAGTCTCGCGGAATGCGTCGGACATGACATAGCAGATTTACTATAATTGCCAAATTACATTGTCTACAACATTTTATTATCTCTGACCTTTGACACGTAAATATTGATGAATCATTGACTGAATTTTTATTTGTGAAGACATAATCCAAGAAAAAAGATAAATAGGTTTTAAGAGATCGAATAATACAGATACGAAATTGAATTTTTTTATAGTGGGTGTTATGTTTGTGAGCTTTAAAACATTAAACGAATGTAAGCAATCTTTGGGTGAAATTTAAGAAAGATTGAAAAAATAAGGCGTTTCTTCAACTTGTACATTTGACATTACTTTGCAAAAAAAAATCTAATTAGTAATATAACCGATTGGTGAGATAATGCGAGTGGTTTTTTTTTGCAAAATCAACTGGTTCGATTCCTGGCCCGGTAAATCTGTTTTTCCAGCACATTACAAGCTGGACAAATTTAAGCAGTGTTTAGGCATCTCTTAGAAGAAAGTAATCCATCAAAGGTCACGTTAATGCTTACTAATCTAAGTATCCTATCTAGAAGAAATCAATTTTTTAAAAATCCTAAAAGAAATCAATTTTTCAAAAATCCTTTGATGAAATTTCAATTTTCCACCTTACAACGTTTTTCGAAAAAAGAAGAAGCAAATAAGAAAAAAAAACTTACGCATGCCTTCTACAGTGTTTCCCAATTGTTCTTTTTCTCTCTCCGCTGCGTCAAGCAAAAGTTGTAAAAAGTCATTATGCCTAAAATTACAATGTGTTAAAGCTTAAAATATTATGCTAAATCATTAGTATCGTATTCCAATACATGTATATTTTTAAAACGAACAATTATTTTGTCACAAACGGGTGACATTCTAACAGAAAATATTATTCTGAATTACGGTGATAATTCGGGAACAGGGCAGCGTTTATAATAATAATATTTTTCGCTCTTTTGGCGACGGGTTAGAATACATCTGTTGTCACCCCATTTCTCCTCGTGGGTTTCGTAAGAGGCGACAAAGGGTAAGTCTGCGGCGTAACATCTTCAGCAATAAAAGAGCCGAGCATTGCACGATTGGGCTAAGCTCGCACCGGTAAAATTACCACCCCCAACAGTAGATCGGCGTGAAGCTGTATTGTACTGTTTCGTACGGTGAGCAGGGGACTTGACGCCTGTATTCCTATCCCACACCTCCCCCATCCTGTTATACTCTACAATATTTTATGACTCAGTTAATTTTTCTTAAAAAAGAATTGTAACTTTTATGTCTATATATTTTCTTTTAGAACGTGTCGCTATTTAAATTTTTTCTGTTTTTCGTATTTCAAGTTGCGATTTGTATTTTTTTATTTTGTAGAAGGCACTTGATTTATAAACTGAAGTTCATTTAAAGTTATTTACATATATTTATATATAGTTAACTAATAAATGGAATTGTTTATCGAAAAATTACTGCATTAAGTATTATGACTAAATTCACTTAAACAAAGGACTGTTATCTTTACAAAGATAACACACAGATAGTGCTCTTAAAAGTAGACATGACATACTTTCATGCATATGAAAATTAATATAACACCAGGGTTAGAAAATAAAAAAGGGTCTCTATATAAAATATTATACAAATGGGTTCTTGATGATTTCAAAATCTTTAGCTTTATTATATATCTAACATATTTAAATATTGAGCAGTCTAAACTTAATAAATATTCAATTTCTATTAAGTATTCATTCTTATCTAAGTAAGTAAGTAAATCAAAGTTAAGCCCCTCATCATAAAACTCTTAATACTTCATTCAAATAATAATAGCAAATTTTTGGCTAAAGATATATTTTGTAAAATATATTTTTTTTAATTTTTCTACTCACTTGTCCTTAACCAATTTTCTCTCAGCTTTTGTGGCTTGCAACATGTCCCTTAATTTCTTTATGGTGACACCATTTAAAAATGATATGTTCAAATATTTAAATGCACCTGGCATAAATATCAACACAAAGAAAATAAACATCCTCTTGAAAATTGACATGTCATTCATCTTCTCTGCAACCTGTAAACATTTAATATAATAACTATTTTGAAAAACAACATTGTACTGTAATATGAGTTTTCAGTAAAAATTTAGGGCTAGACACATTACTACTCAAAAATTATTATTTAATTACCTATGAAGAGACGAACAAATTAAAGATTTTTATTATTGTCAACAAAAAATATTTCAGAAAAAAGTTAAATTGATTTTTTGCTTGAAAAAAATAATTTTGTATTTTAAATATATTTCGAACAGAAGCTTAAATGTAGTCTTTAAAGAGAAATGGTTATTAACACTTGCCTTAACGAATTTTGCATTTTCATCAGTAAGAGCATCACTTCTTATACCAAATGCACAGGCACCAATGACCTCTAATGTAAAATGCCCCATGGTTTCTTTCATTTCAATATCTTTTTTATCTGCAATAGTTTGAACAATAATTGTTATAAATATAAATAATTAAAATTCTATGCTATTAATTGTAAATTACCATATTGACTTAAGAATCCAACCAATTGTTCTGAACATGTTTGTATTAATGGCAACATATTTCTGAGGCGAGATGAGCTAAAGGTTGGAGTCATAATACTACGAACTGCTTTCCATTCTGCTCCCTATAAGATTATAATGATAATATATATGGTTATTTTTGGATTTTTTTTAGTGTGTGTAACAATATAGATAATAATTTATTATTAACATACCTTCAGATTTAAAACATTTCTTCTTAAATACCTCGGCTCTCGGGTTTCAAATGAATTCCTATCAGTGAAATGGTCAAAGTCACGAATAGTCACAGCTTTTATCATGTCCGGGTCAATAACATATAATACAGGTCTTCGTCCCTCAAACACACCTGGAAGGTTTAAATACAACTTGGGGAATCTAGTTTGCTTTCATGATTCACTATAAAAATAGAAAGGAATAAAAGAGGATTATTTTGTAAATGTATATTTTTAAAAATAATTTTTTCCAATTAGTTTCTGGTCACATTAAAATGCAACTTGATTTGGTCAGAGTATAGGAAACGGGACGCTATGGGATCGGGACTTAGAAAATTTTTTGTCATTTTTACATATACTACTCAAATTTTTCTTTTTCAATTGAAATCATAAAGTAGACATATATTTTTATACAATTCAGTTAAAATAATAAGTTATATTTACCACCGTATGGGACTCCTTTAAAATAATTATAGATATCCACTTGTAGGTCATGAAAAGATGTTATCCCTAAAATTCTTTTACCCAAATTGCCAACCAAAAAAACAGGCTTTATAAATTTTATTCTTCTCTTTTCGAAAAAGTCGAATGTACTAGTGTAATGAAAATACAAAGCAAATATGATAGTTAGACAGAGCAACAGAATCCAGTCGTCTTTAATAAATTTTAATAGATTTTTTGTGCCCGAACTAAGCTCCATCTTAAACAATTATTTTACTTGTTTGGAAATTAATTTGATTGCTCAATTCAAAAAAAAATTGTTTGGGTTAAAAATATCTCTATAAGTCTTCTTTAATAACAAACGTTATCTAATTAAAAATACTGCGCAGTATTATTAAGATTATCAAATATAAATACGATAGTTTTATTTAAACAAAGAATAAGCACAACGTATCTTCACTATTTACCGAGCTGTACTGAAAATTATATAAAATTGCAAGTGAATTTGTGTTTTTATATGTATAAATAAGACAATGACACATTTCAATGAAAATACAAGTTCACGACTGTTATTTGTCAGCTGTATTTGACAGAAATTGCGGAGTACTATTGACACTGACCACACAGTACATTGGATAGTACTAGCACAGATAATATAATACTATACTAGTTAACTACTAACACTATCATAGAATATACTATCTTCGTAATTAAATTTACTAGTATAATTAGTGTTTTACTTACTAAATTCCACATTTCTTGTCTAAAACTCTTGTTTAATGTCAAAATCAAGCTCTTTGAATATTGCTCCAGTCCCTATTTGATCTGTGATCGTTCCTCTGATGACTGCCCTAGTACATCTGTGGTACTCATTTTGCATTTTTCTGTCATTTTCATCTGTCACCATTAAAATATAAACATATGATAATTTTATAAATATAAAATGGGAAAAACATCGAAAGATAAAAGAGATATTTATTATAGATTGGCCAAAGAAGAAGGCTGGAGAGCAAGAAGTGCATTTAAATTGTTACAAATTAACGATGAGTATAAAATATTTAGTGGTGTACTACGTGCTGTAGATCTATGTGCTGCACCTGGTAGTTGGAGTCAAGTCTTGAGTAAAAAATTAAGACAAAACACCGATAACGTTGACGATGTAAAGATAGTCGCAGTCGACTTGCAAGCAATGGCTGCACTTCCAGGTGTGAAACAAATTCAAGGAGACATAACCAAACTTTCCACAGCGAATGAAATAATTCAAGAATTCCAAGGATTAAAAGCCGATTTAGTTGTTTGTGATGGAGCGCCTGATGTGACTGGTTTACATGACATTGATGAATATGTTCAGTCACAGCTGCTTCTTGCTGCTTTAAACATAACAACACATGTACTGAAGACAGGTGGAATTTTTGTGGCGAAAATATTCAGAGGAAAAGATGTGACACTCTTATATTCCCAATTAAAACAGTTTTTTGAATTAGTAACAGTCACTAAGCCTAAAAGTTCTAGAAATTCCAGTATTGAAGCATTTGTTGTTTGTCAAAATTACAACCCTCCTCCTGGTTACATTCCTACTATGGTTAATCCATTACTAGATCACAAGTATTGTGACTTTAATCAATTCACAGGCTTGAACAGGTTTATAGTCCCCTTTAATGCCTGTGGGGATCTAAATGCTTATGACTCTGATACATCATATCCATTATTACTGGAGGGACAAGATAATTATGAATATAAGGAACCTGTACAAAGTCCCATTAATCCACCTTATAAAGATGTATTGCAAAAGACTAGAAATAAATGATTCTTTATTAAATGTTTTTTTTTTTATTTTATTATATTATATTCTCAACTTATTCAGTAACAATTTTAAAGGTGGTAAATAAAAAATAAAATATGTATGTAAAAAGCCAATTTGGAATAATAAATAATTTGAATTTTTAAGGCATTCATTTAACTAAATTTAGTAGTGCAGTAATTACAAGTTTATCATCTTCTCAATAACTTAATCATCTTCTAGTACTTGTTTTTGTGTTGTTTATAATATATTTTTTCATTTTAGGTCTGAAAAGCTAACTAGAAAGTTGTGCCATACCTTTTTGCGTATAATATTTTTCATTGCCAATGCGCATTAAAAAATTGCCATTGCAATATTAAAAAACAAAAAAAATCCATAGCTGCTAACAAATACTATAATAATTTAAACAAAAGTATACTTGTTTGTGTTGTATACTGTCTTACATTTTTCTTTTCAAATATGGTTTTAAATCTATCAAATCATGCAGCACTAAGGGGGTGGTGAGAGGGTCTTGGTTTTGCTTATTTTGGACATGGGTGATAGACTTATAGGGGATCTAGTTGATGATTACGTCATCGGTAGCTATTTTTTTACACGAATGGCTTATGTTCCATTCCTTATGCTTGAAAACAAAACACATTTTCGAGGATTCCCGATGTATAAACGTATAGGTTTAAGCACTTTTTTATAAATTTCGATGGTAGGACTACTAAAATATTTTTTTTATGGAAATAGGGGTGTCCAAAATTTCACCTTAGGCGCGCCCCTAGAAAATATATAATTTTATAGCAAACGCGAGCGAAGCCGCGGCTGGAAAGTTAATATGGTTGGTAAATTCATTTTTTTCTCGCATAAGTCATGAGAAAACTTTTGTGGATTTAAACGTTCTGGCCAAAGGTACTGGCACAATAATATTTCTTTATAACATATTAAATTCAACTCATATCATGTCATTTGTAATTTTTAGCTAGCCTGTAACGCTAGCTAACAAAATTTTTGTCTTCACATTAAATTATCTAAATTCTTGTTTTTTCAATAATTTGGGAAAATTAATTTAAAATCAAGATGGGGCCTTACAAAATGCCTACATTGCAACAATTCCTAAAGAAGAAGGTACGTTATCTTTCTAGATTTCGATTACGAAAATTACAAATGACAACCATTCAGGCCCTCGAGAGAATATTCACCAAACAAAGACTCGCTAGGAATTATTATAGATGTTATAATGTTAAAGACTATTTATATATCATCTTTTATACATACCATTTACAGAAAATCTACGACAAGAAAGAGCCTGTGTGGGTTTACTTAGAAAGGGAAATGAGAGAAAACGTCGATAAAAAGCCATATAATGAAAAAGTAGGAGCTTGGCTAAGGTTTTTAAAGGAATTAAGATTCTTCTATTACTGCGAAGGTAGCTTGTAATAGCAATTTACAATTTTTAGTTCACCTATAAAGTAATGATCTCCTTGATGAAAAATCTCCCTTCGGAATTCACTTAGTACTAACGAGTAACGTTAACTGCAGTGCAGTGCAGTTAAGTTAACGTTAGCAAAGTGGATAAATTGCCTCAACAAAAAATAAGATGCTTATCGTGATATATTAACGTACACTTTCCCCTCTAATACTGTAGGTTCAAAATCCATTTCATCTTCATGACCACCTCGTTGGTTCTGTGGTATGTGCCTAAAGCCTCCTCTACACATCGGCAGGTTGACGTCATCTGTCTATGGATGGCTGATGTGTAAAGGGGGCTTTAGGCTTTACACCCAAGGGCTCCGAGTTCGAGTCCCAGGTGGACACGTGAATTAAAAAATGTCTGGTCTGGCAGGGCTGGTAGACGGTTGATCGCACCCACGTGCCTCTAAATAAAATTGATTTGACATCCGCCCCATGCCCCACTGGGGGGTGCGAGTGGTGAGACTTTACTTTTTAACCGCTAAAATACGAGACGCGGGCGCAAATTCTTTTTTGAATGCGATTACTTACTAGACTATTTATACCTGTTTTCCGTGGTGGTCTCCGATTTCTTCTTAGGATGACCATAGCATTGTGACTGTCTCGGATTACGGGTACCATTTACCACTTAGTAGAGAATTATTTTCAAAAAACTAATCATTTTTTATTTTACAAGAAAAACGAAAGTATAAACGGCTATGTAAAGAAGTTGGTCCACCATGGTATTACGAGTTATCAAGCAGCCAGAGAGAAGTTCTGAATGATTTAAAAGCTAATATTCATCAAGATTTACTTGAAGATCTACCGCGGAGGACGCGAAAGTCCTTATCAGATTTAGGTGTTACATTAAAAATACCGAAACCAATATTAATGAAGGCAATGACAGAGTCCATAGAAGACCCTGGCGTTTTTATATGGAATTTATACACAGCTTATTACAAAAAATCCCCAAGCGTTTTGCGGCCAGGTAATTTGAGTTTCGGAAATTTTATACCATCCCACCATTCGTTCGAATCCAACCTCACCCTTTTTAAAATCCTAATTCTATTTAATAATGCAAGAAACTTTTGCAGAATACGACATGAATGCAATGATATTAATGTCATGTTTGGTTTTTGTTGATTTGGAGGAATGTGTGCAAAGGTTGGAAAAATTAACACATGCTGAAAAGCTACCAACTATATCAAATGATAAAAGTAAGTATGATATTACCAAAAAAAATATTATTATCAATTAACGTTTTTGATAATTTCAAGATGACATTACATGCTAAATATGTTTCAGAGTTGCCTAAAAATTCGCAACCAAAAGTGCGATATGGAGAATATTTGCAGAAATGTTATGTGCCATGTTTTAGTACGCATTCAAAAGATAACAGTCAAAAGGATAAACCGTTACCTCTTGGCCACAAAGTGCGTTTGCGAAGTACCGAAGTAAGTTTTAGGGTGATTTTTATTCCAATCAATAAAATATTTATAAATAATCATCGTCTCACTTTTTGTTTTCTAGAGCTATGAAAGATTATGCATGGATCATGGATTTGTAAGTTTTTCTTTTTCAAGCCCACCTTGTTTAGTTAGTTTTTCTTTACCAAGGCTTAGTAATATATACCATTGAAATATTATAAATACTAAAGCTCGGTTGTAATATGATTGTAGCTTGAAAAACGTAAAGAAAGAAATAAGAAAGAAAAGCAAACGGAAAGGGTTTGCAACTATAAATTTTGGGAACCACCGAGCACACTACGTTAGTACAATAATTGTTGTAATCACGTCAAAATCATCGCCTTTCTCGTTTTTATTTATACAAGGTTTACAAGGTTAGACAAGGTTTTACCAACCGCTACATCATCGATGTATGGAATCAGAAGTTTAAAACTACTAGGCACTTATTGTGCACAATATAATTTATACTTATCCAAGCGTTTTTCTTGATTAAAAGATAAGTCTGAAATTATTTCTACATACATTTATAAAAAATTGCTGGGTGTCGTTAAAAATATTTTTTTCGTAGGGAATAAGAACCCAAAAATGGTGGCTTTTGCTAATAAACTGAAAATGCTGAAAAATAAGGCGAAGCCAAAATACAAAGCCCCATACAAGAACGTACAATATACTGTTGGAGGCGTTGCCTTTACTGGGGGCAAGCCAACATATATTTTAAATGGTGAGCATGTTTTTTTTATTATTAGTATAAATTTCTATTAATTGCCTCTATGTAAATCGGAATCATTGGAGGTCAATTTATCATTCATCCTCACTACTTGGCTGAGTTTTTGTCTAATAAGTTACACCCTCGTCTCGCTATTCCTGCATTGCAGGTGATGTACAGGGAATTTTTTATCTTGGTCCCTTAAAAATAAAACTTGTGGAAATGTATAATGATTTGTACGTATGCTTAAAAAAAGCGTAGTAGTAGTAGTGTCCCAAGGAGCAAAATTGTCCTATAACTTAATCTTATATCTTTAAAAAGACATATAAACCTTCTATTAAGGTGTAGACTGTTACACCGGGTCCTATAATTAGTGTACAAGAACACTCTTTGGCACTATAGGTTATAGAGCAAAAATGCCCTATAAACAGTAGACGTAAACGTTTACTACACCATTTTATATCACCATTATAGGCAGGTGCTATAGAAAGTTCTATTAAAACTACTACATATGAGTTTTGTACTTTAACCACGTTAACATGAGCCCTTATACATCTGATTTACATTATAATAGTTCTAAAATGAACTACTTTAGTTCCATCGTTTTAAAAGGGATGAAATCACGTCTATAGA
>LQNK01000404.1:114810-146203 GCA_001586405.1 Phoebis sennae
GTACATGAGTGTTATGTCATTTGTATAGGACTAGTTTATGACTTAAAACGCTGCTATAGATTCATTATAAAACTGATTAGTAATATAAATGCGCCACAACAATAGGTATAATGCATTCTTGGAGGCTTTATAGAGAAAAATAGTGTTTCACGGAATGTTCTATGTTCTTTTATACAGCTACTTTTTGCTCCTTGGGGTGCTTCTTAATAAAATACAGCAAATATACAGGTGAATGACGCGCCAGTATAATGAAATATGCATCAGTGACAATGATTTACTCACTTTTTAAGATAATTTATGATACTTGTGTAACTTAAAGTATGCGTCATTTAAAATTTATTACGTTTAATATGTATCATTGCTTAAATTTAAATGTTTTAAAATTTGGTCACACTATGAAAAAATACCTTGTACATTTGATTTAATGTCAGTTTGAATATAATTTAAAAAACATATTTTATTAGGGGTTTCTTTACTGCCGACGGGTTACATTCCAATAAACGCCGGTATCACAAGTATGGACGGCGAATGCGTCACCACCATTGCGGGCTATTGGAAGTTCCCGCGCACCATCATCGAGAGATGCGACGAGACCTGCGACTGTATAGCGAAATGGTTATTTCTAACTCTTGATAATTTCAGTAATTTTAGAAACAAAGAAACTTTATTCATCGAAATGATAGTAGGGAATTCTGCCATCATTTTTGTTAGATTTACAAAAATATTTCGTAATAAGGGTTTATATTTACAAAGCTCATTTGATGATATGGTTTCACTTCTTCTCTCGATCTAAAGAGGAGTAAATATTAAATCTGTATCACAGACATTTGAATCTATTAATTAATCATGTTTAAAATATACGCGGATTTAAAGACTGTATCAAATGAGTTTTTAATATCGCCATATTTGGTGTTTCATTCAGGGAGGATTCTGTAATGGAATATTTAAATAAATCAAAATGTACGTGTGGTCATCTCTACGATTTGTACCATGAAGGGAAAACCAAGGAGAAGTTTTTCTATCCACCTACCAGACATGGAAAGCACTGGTTTGACAGTGCAAAGATTTACCAAATGGACCCTATGGAGGACTTTATAAGGGATACTTTTCGAGACGCGCTTATGTCCAACGAGCCATCAGTGAGTATAAGTTTAAGGCATAAAAATATAAAAATTACCGTTCGAAAATTGGCGATATTTCGATACAATTTTAATACATACCAAAATAACCAAAGGCACGGCTTTCAAATTATAACCCAGTAACACGTATAAAACTTACATTGTATTTTTAAAATAACAAGTTCTTTCACTCCCTCGCGGATATTATAATATTTTTTTTATTATTTTTTAGCCTGAACCTTCGATGCCAACGATTGTACCATCGGGTCTAAAAGAAAAAGACTTGCTCGCGGTATGTATGGTCATAAACTTTATAATTCTAAAAATTCTGAAGCCATATGTTTTTATTTACTTTTTGTTTCAGGCGTTTTTGGCAGAACTCTCAGATACACCATTACTAATTCCACATTTGCCTAAAGCAAATCTTCTCAATAACTTACAAGAATGGGTGAGAAAGAGAATAAAGGGCAAAATTTCACCGGAGGACCATAGTAAATTATTTTTATCAACTTAAACAGTCTTTGTCTTTGAATTTTTTTTATAACCCGTTTAGATAAATGCAGCGAATTCCATCGCCTTTTTCGAAGGAAGTTTTACCTTATCCGTATCCTTTATCAATATTTAACAAAAAATTGTCCTTTACAGAAAAACTATTACTCCAATCACAGCGCAGGTGGCTGGATTTAAAACACATCGATTTCAGAGCCAGGGCTTATAGGATACCGTTTACTCTGAAGCAATTAGAGCATATGAATTGGTCACATAGACATCTGATACAAAATTTGGTATATCGTTATTTCATATTATATAGATTTGCCTATTAAAAATAATGGCAAATGTTACATATATCTAATGCTAAGGGAAATTATTTTATTAATGAATCTTCTTGTTTTAGTTTCAAGTACTACTAAATGATTTCGTAACCAGAAATAGATTAAAGCAGTTAACACAGACACGACTTTGGTGGTCAACAACAAAATATGATGTTTATCCTAGTAAGGCGTTCTTGTAAGTATTTAGTTATATCTTGATTTTTGTACCATTGTAGCATCAATTTATTCAAGCTATCTCCCATCTTTAGCAGTATAAGTATAATATTTATATAAGTTTGTCGGTTTTTGTTAAATTACTTTCATGTTTGTAAATTTTAGGGATATATATTTCACGTATATGCCCGGAAGGATGAAGGATACGTTCCTGATCAACCCATACAGCTCTGAACTAACGCCAAAACATGGAGCAAAGACATGTCCTTTAAATTAATAAGGACATTTATTCTACGGTACGTAGTATATTAAAAGATAATTGTGGGTGTTTTGTGCAGTTGTTATAGTTTGTTTCGATTGTTCTCATTTAATTTCATTGAAAACTATTTGGAGAGATGTTCCTTACGTTATGAGATCTGTTCAATGTAATAACTGTTAATCTGTTTAATGTAATATTTAACGAAAAACCTATTTAAGAAAAAGTGTATAAAAGAATAAATAATTTGTTGAACAAAAATTGTTTCATTTTTATTAGAATGCTGAATGGCGAATGCCCCTGTAAGTAACTTTAACCATATATTGATTTACCTTAACTTTAACCATTAAACTCTGATAAGGTATTCATCTCGTCTGAAGGGCATTGGTCTTAGTTATTTTAAAGTGTATAGTTTATGTTCAAAATGTGTTGCAAATAAACAGCATGCAGCAACTAAAAAAAAATCTGCTTATTTGGGCCTGGGAATATTTTCTGATATTGTCTTTTTAATGGAATAAGGATAGTAATGTATGGAATATGGACTGCATATGCTATCTAAATGATCCGAGAAGACGAGAGACATGCAAACTAAAAAGTGTTACAATTCATAAAATGTGATATAAAATCATCAGTTCTCTTGTTTAATGGCAACTCGAGTAGTTTATGTCAAAACATTAATGTCATTGTCAATGTCATTCGTGACTTGTGGTAGTTCGTAAGAAATGCAGTGATTTTATTTTAATTCTAATTTTGATAAAAGTACAGAAAATATGGCTGCAAGACAAGCTATTCAAGTTGGAACCAAAACTGTAAGGCCTGTACTTTCTCTGAATGAATCAGAGGCCAGATCAAGGGTATTGAGCCTTTACAAAGCCTGGTATCGACAAATTCCTTACATTGGTTTGTACCTTGTTATGTCATCAATACGTCTTTTATTATAACCAAAAACAAAGTGTTTTCTTTACTTATATCTACTGTTATAAATAATAACTTACATTTTCAGTCAAGGATTACGATATACCAAAATCAGAAGAACAGTGCCGAGCAAAACTCAAAGAACTCTTTATTAAAAATAAAGATGTTAAGGATATTAGAGTGATTGATATGCTTGTTATTAAGGTAAATTACAAGTATTAGAGAGATATTAAAAGTTGTACTATATAAAAACCAAAATCGTAATTGACATCCTATATGTATATTATATTTTTACAATATAGAGTCTTAATTATCTCAGAAAGATTTACTGTTCTATAAACTTGGATTACTAAGCTGTCAGAGGATTACATACTTCCTACATAAATACCCCAAAATATAAATGTAATAATAGAATATCAAACATTCAGTAACCATCATTTTTCATATAACAGTTATAGGGAATTTAAAAGATTTGAAAAATTTATAACAAATTTGAGCAAAATTCAGGATCAAAAATATGCTGAAAAGAGTCTTTATTAGCTTTAAAAATACATATTTCCATATCAGAAAGGTTGTCTTTATTAAAATAAATATTACATTTAAGGATTAATTACACAAGTCAACAAAAAAAATTTTTTTTTGAGTCTGTTATTTAGTGAATATTTTCTGATTGTATACATTGAAAAAAAAGTAGAAATTCCATTTATAATAAATAAAGTTTGCTTTTGTACCTTTACACAATGTAAAACAAATATTATAGTGTTTTAGCAGTTTTTTTAGGAGCCGTTGCATATAAGATACAGGAGAGGGGCAGGGGGGGCTGTGGTTGTGAAGCGGGAGTGACAAACTGTCAACGTCAGTGTGCTTTCTTGGTAACAGAAAGGCAGAGAATTACACAGAGCTTATTACTGATATGCTTCACAACTTCCAAGTTATGGGTTGCAGAATGTCTTTGAAAGTCCACATGCTACATGCTCATTTGGATAAATTTAAAGACAACTTAGGTGCATATTCAGAAGAGCAAGGGGAACGTTTCCACCAAGATGTAATGAACTTTGAAAGGCGTTATCAAGGACAATATAATGAAAACATGATGGGTGACTACATTTGGGGGCTCATACGAGAAAGTTCCAACTTACACAGAAGAAATACCAAATCTGTTCATTTTTAAAGTCTTTTTTATATTCTTTTTTGTATTTGTGGGTTTATTTATGCCGTCTTGTATAATTAAAGTCAGTAAAAATATGTGAATTGAAAACTGTTTTCCTTTTACGTATAATTTAAATTAAAAAATAGAGCTTTTTCATAAAAATTAAAATTTCGTCTTAGTAACTACAAAAGCAAACTTTATTAGATAAAAATATTTTTTCATTAATTAGTTAGGCATAAGTAATCAAAATCAGAGGTACAGAACTCAGACTCAAAATTCGTGTTGACCCGTGTTATAATTAAAAAAATATATGTGATTGCAGGGTCAGATGGAGTTGCGAGAAACTGTCAACATATGGAAACAAAAGGGCCATGTAATGGTTTGGTTTAAACCAACGGAAGAACCTAAGCCAAAGGATTTCTTATCCAAATTCTTCTCGGGTCAAGAATAAATCAATGTATATGAAATGTGGATAAATACTAATTATAGAAAATAGTCATATCAGTTGTTCTTATTGTTAACCTATTAAAACACCTTGTTATGCATAATTATAGGTATATTAACCTATTATAAAAATTAATCATAGTTGTATTCTTAAAAAAAATTGTGTCATTATTAATTGTATTTTCACTTATTATTTAAAAGAAAATCAAATTTTTATTAATTTTGTGCACATAAGAAGTATCTTTATCAATTTTAACTGCTTTATATTAATTTTTGCTGCCTATGTTTATTAGGGCTAATGTAGGATTCTAATGCAATGGCACAGATAATATAATACTATACTAGGCAATGGTAAAAGAAATCTTCAAATTGGTCCAGTACCTCCGGAGCCTATTCAATTAAAATGAACAAAATACCAAATCTTTCCTATTTATAATATAGTAGTCACGATTTCACCCGCGGATCCTGGGATAACTAAGAATAATAATAATCTTAGGTTGGTTAACTTAAAGTGGTCCTGAACCTGCCTTACTAACAATTAGAAATAGTTCTTCAAACTTCGCTTCATAATATTAGATATGCTGAAACCGAACAAATGACATTCAAATTAGTGATTTCATTCATAATACTGCAGTCATAACAACGATATCCCACCAATTTAAGACAGTTGAGCTTTTGAAAAGGCTGAATCGGTGATATATTAAATTACTAAAGTTAATATTGTTACAATGTAGATTTGAATAGCTTAGCGAATCGATTCCCGAGAGACCTAACGTCTTTTTTTGCTGATGCCAAGCCTTTGCAGAACTGGATTTAGTCTTTAGTTGCTCACGCAGTATAATAAGATAATTCTTCCCAAAGTGTGAGTCACTCAAAGTGGGTGTACCGCTGCAAGAGGAGGGGCCCCGCGAGGCTCATCTGACCTAACCGCATCCATACTCCATACCTTTCAGTTAAATTAGATAGTAAAACATTAGACTTTCTTAGGTTCAGGTATGCGGCGGATCAGCCACATAAGTCTATTATTTAATTAATACGAACATGAACATTAATTTCATTATAATAATTATGATTAAGTACATATATCCAACGAGGTTCTTTTAAACACATATTATTCTATTATTATTCTAGAGAATATTCTCTAATCTGTGCTATTGAACTAGTACAAACTCTTTATTGTTTTATTTTTTTAGTGCTAAATGACAAGTTTAACCCAACCCAAAAATAATAAATCAACAAAGCGTTTTTGAATTGTGCTGCTTGCCAACCTCTTACCAGAAAAAATCAAAATATTTCCACGATGGGGGATAAAGTAAGAGCTGCATGTAAAGTTGTCAAACCACTACTATCAACCAATTATTGTGAAGCTCATACAAGAGTTGTTGCATTATACAAAGCTTATTATCGCTTTATACCCTATTTACGTAAGTTACTATAATTTTTTTTAATAGTTTGTTCGTTCGATCATTCTTACTATAATAAAAGGTACGTAACTTCCCTAACAAATGTCCAAATACAACTTATTCTACCCACGGCGGCTTAACATTTCATGGCAACATAAACGGCCGCTATTTCAAATCGGCATTCATTCATTACGGCACGACATCCATTGCTCGACTTAGACCTTTTGACATTAACATAATTATCAGGATCTGTTATATTTGAAGAAAATATATAATCATTAAATGTTTTTATAGTGAGATTGTTCGATATACCTAAAACTGAAGAAGATTGTCGTTGGAAATTACGAGAGCAATTCTATAGAAATGCTTGCGTTACTGACATTCGCGTTATTGATATGTTGGTGATAAAGGTAACATATATTTTCCGTGTGGAATTAGTTTGTTTAAGCATTATAAACCATTTACTGTTTTGTTCAGGGATATATGAATTTAAAAGAACTGACCAACAACTGGCAACAAAAAGGACATGTTATGCACAATTGGAATCCCAGCGCAGAACCCAAGCCCTGTGACTTCATTGGAAAATTTTTATCTGGAGTGGACTAACACATTAATTTCTGTATACCTTTTGGGCGCTTTTTACACTATAAAATTATGAAATAAATAATCTGAATAACAACATCATATTTTATTTTATCGCATATACTTCATCACAATATGCCTTTAGAAGGCAATAAATGATTACAAACAAGGCTATTGAATGTTACGGATTTTTAATTTTTGTTAAGATGCAAATGCACATAGTGTCATTTTTATCTACATCAACTTTTTATTAGATACAATCATTATACATTCACAATTCGCAAATATAACAAAATAGTATAATAATGTATAAAATAAATAAGACAAACTTATATAAACAAGAGATTACATTAAGTTCTTGAAAAGTATGACATTATCTGTATTATATGTAGATATGTTTTTACGACCATGTTATAAAACATACACAGTATAAACTGTGTGTACGTATAAACTTGCCCACATATAAAAAATGTAAAATAATACACGATTCATTATTTACAATTTTTTTGTTTAAATTAAGGCTCACAACCATTAAATTACAATATGATGTAGATCATCGCATAGTTTAGTATAAATAATAACTACAAATAATCTCCAGCGGTTTGAATAAAATATCTACACACACATGATATTGGATAAATTATTTATCATTTTATTATAACAATATCATTTATATATAGATAGATACTAAATAGTTACATAAAATGTCTTTATAAGATCGTACAACATAGAAAAAGTTACTCAATAAGCCGTTATTAACAAACGTGTTTGATAAATTTCTTAAATTATTATTTATCATTGTTTTAAAGAAGAAATAGCGTTAATGTTAGGTACCTTATTTAGCATAGGTTTTTCCATTCTACTTAAATCTTGATATGCCTATAAAACTACATTCTTAATGATAAAAATCGTTTAAATACAAAATTCTCCTTTCCCGGCATGCTTGTTTTAAAATATGGGGAATATTTTAAAAAAAGAATGACTTTTCCAAGATGGGAATAGAAAGGAGCCTTTAAGACTGAAACGATACGAATACTCTAGAATTATCTACATTTTTAAATAAATATTAAAAAAACGACTTAGTTTTGACTCTATTTGTAGAGTTTTCCTTCATTTACTTTCTTTTTCTAGCCTCTATCTCCTGCGCAACAGTAGATAAGACAGTCTTTAACCATACTAAAATTTTATCACGAGGTTTAGGACGTTTAAACTTCAAATGTATTATTAATACATTAATGTATAAAACTTAGGAAGCGTTACAATTTCTTTTAATACAATATGGAAGACGCGACGCCGTCTTTACGTGTATAACTGTTTTTTTTAATATTCCTAGCACAAACACTTATCAAAAATATGGTCCAAAGATTGCCTTAAAAATACGCAGTTCTACACTACGTTCTTCCTGTTGGGGTTATTCATTACACAATACTTCCAATACTTTATCATTACATCTAGTGAGGTCTTTCTCAATCAACGAGGTACACGTTACAGCAACATCTTCACGAACTCTGTAACAAAAGAAATCCACAATGAATTACATATGAATATGAAGTATTTGTAAATAAATATTTTATATACCTAAACCTTTATTTCAAAGGCCAGGCCTTGAACGAGATGGCTCTAATTTATGAATTGATACTATTTCACTATTTCTCCAATAATTTATCTTTTTGTCACGAAATTCGTTTGCCCTTTATCCGGGGTTCCTCTGGTTCAGGGGCATCCAGGGGCCATTCAAAAGAAGTAAAAACTAACTTAACTAAACATAAATATAATGAAACTTTTACAGTATCACACTTTTTTCTGGAATAAGATAAAGCTCAATTTCAAATTATTTCCTCAAATCGGCCCGAAATAAAGAATCTTCTGAAAGATTCTCTCGACCACGGAATATAATGTAAAGTAGTTTTATACGAGCATATATTTCTTTTTTTACGTGTTTGTTCGCCATCAGAAACCTAAGCTCATAACACCGCTACTTATGTGTCAAATCTGGATATTCACAAATCCGATTCGGGCCGGAACGAAATTTGTATGAATCTTGTTCCGATTTGCGATACTTTCCGATCAGAATCGCATTTGTGAATAGGGCCAGTGCCTACCCTCATAATCGATGCGGCCGTCGTGGTCGATATCTCCCAACGCCAGCACCTGGTTGAGCTGCGCGTCCGTCACGGGCTCGCCGATCATCTCCAGTGCTGTCCGCAACTCGTCCCGCGTTATGTAACCGTTGTCGTCGCGGTCAAACACCCTGTAAGAGATAAAATCTTTTAACTGTGTGTCCATAAAGAAGACTTCTTTTAAATGAAAATTTCATCTTATGTTTATTGAAAAGCTAGTCTAATTACTATTGCTTTAATCATTTCTAGCCATGGACACTATATTATATGTTGCTATATAAGTATGTATATAGAGATAATTACAATATGTTGCTAATTCATAACAATGTACTTATTACTTATTAGGGACATTATTGTTTTATCAGGCCCTACATGACGGTGTAATTAGAATTATATTGTTTGTAGTCTAATAAACTCGTATGATATTATAAATATCATCATACTATAATCAATCAGTATTATTGTCTTCTAACAAAAAAACAATATTAGAAAACACTTACTTAAATGCTGCTAGTAGATCTCTCGTTATTTCCTCTTCTGAATCGCCCCCACTCGTACTGACGTCTAACCCTTGTAAGGCCTGTATTTTTGTCACCCACTGCATGAAATCATTCTCGTCTATTAGCCCATTACCTGTAAAACATTGTTCATCGTTAGTGTGAATAATTAAAAACTGAATTAACCTTCTAGAATTGAATGGTAAGCATAATATAATACAACATTTTTTAAAGACTACGTTTAATATATTATGCTGCTAGTGTTTGGATGGTCAAAAACGGATTGAAGGAAGTTAACGGACTCATGTGGTGGTGTTTACATGTCCACTATAGAAAACTCTAGATGCTATGATTAAATTCGAGATGAGCACAAACGAAAGGATATAAAATCATCTTTTGAACTTGAAAGTAAAAAGTGGTGTAAATGTTCATCTAACGCTACGATTAAATTAATGTAATAAAAAAGTAGCTTTGATGTGAGATAAGGAACGCATAGTTACGGGCATGGCGTGCTACGACGATGTATTTTTACCCAGCGCAGGTGCTTTGTACTACGTCATGGAAATTAAACAAGATCTATGGTTTGGTTTGGCGATAAGAAGCTTGATCCGTAGTCCGTACCTTGGCCATTACTTTTTACACAATAGTACTTAATTTAATGTACAGACGCATGTATAATTTAACACCTCTATAATAGATCTGCATAATAGTGGATCGACATTTTGTATAATTTGTTTTTATTTAACTCAAATAAGTGATTTAAATAAAAATAATAAATATATAAAATTTTGTCAATTTTAGCTATTTTAAAGCGTAATAAATATTTATAGAAATGAATAAGCAAGTATTTGATTTTTAATTTTATAACATTAAATATATAAGTAATAATTTGTATGAATTCTTTACTTTTAGTTGCGTGTATAAAATACATAATAAGGCAAACTATGAATGCAACAAAGCACAAATAAATCTATATTTATTTGAACGGTGATTAATACCTAGAGTCAACTAACACGCGTAGGTACCATAGCTAAAAAATATTTTTTTACAGTGCAACCTTCAATCCATTTACTAAGTCCATTTTTCGTTTAATAGTAACTATTTTTCTCTGTTTAATTGTGAATTTATACGCTACGCAGGCAATTCCATTCTCTACGAATACAGCGATTATAACGTTGTAACGGGTGGAAGGGTAGCCATGCAAAGGCTCGAGGTCACCGGAAGCCAACAGCCCTCGTCTGCACGCCATTTCAGTCCCCTTCGAATGCTTCCGATAAATAATCTCAATTGATTCCATGAACTTTTGTTTGTTTGTTTTTCAAAGTATTTATATCGTTTAGCATTCAAGACCGCTGCCAACTCAATAGACGCCTCGATGTAAAATGTTCGTATCAATTATTAATAAATTATTTTAAAATACGGTGTAAATTTTTGAAATTTCACTTAAATGACCTATTTTATCTCTATATGAATAAAAACTAACAAGCCACTGTATTCATTTTTGGCAAGATTTCAAATCGAAGTGCAAAGTGGGCGATGCTCTGTACCTATAAGTACTAAAGCAAGGACATTTATTTTAAACTGTAATCAGATTTTGGCTAGTGCCTTACGTGATAAATCATAGTTAATAGATCGATTACTACGAGAAATGTACTAGGTCAAGAACGAAGTTTTTGATGTATAACTACAACGACATTAAATGTGG
Source organism: Phoebis sennae (assembly GCA_001586405.1). NCBI lineage: Eukaryota > Metazoa > Arthropoda > Insecta > Lepidoptera > Pieridae > Phoebis > Phoebis sennae. Next base: position 125,987 of record LQNK01000404.1, read on the forward strand.
GTGAGAATGGGTAAACAAAACCTGAGTCGTTCGCTTAGGGAATATTTGTAGAATATACGTAGTTGTTAATGTTTTAATTATGTCTATACTAAAATTATAAAGAGAAAAGATTTGATTTTTTGTTTGTTTGTTTGGATTGAATAGACTCCGAAAGTACAGGACTGACTTGGATGAAATTTTGTACAGAGATTCTTCGAAAACCTGAAGGAGAGCATAGTTTTTATACTGTAAATCCTACGGGAACGGGAGATATACGCAGATATAGCAAACTATCAAATCACTCTAGTAATTGATTATTTTGAAATTATTAAGCACCTATAATTCATTTCTTAATATAACTACAAATAGTACGCTGATTGTATTACACTCGCATTTATATCAACAAATTCACGACAAAAACCTATTACAGAGAGTGTAGAATTATCGCTGGCCAAGCCTTACAATGAAACCTAATAAAAGTATGAGGCATATAAAAGGCTTACCAGTTTTACTCGCGTCCTTAATAAGTTCCCCTATAAGGTCGTCACTGACCTCGATACCAAGGTTGCGCAGCATAAACTGTAATTCAGCGGGAGTCACGTGACCATCGCTATCCCGGTCCAGGAGGCCGAAGGCTGTTCGAAGATCTAGAAGATAACAATACAATATTAAATGGCAGATTCATCACAACTCATTCAACATTTTTGTAACCATTAGTTTATAAATGCCGCGAAAATTATCCCGACAGACAAAAATTACTAATTAATTAAATTGTACTCTGAATTTTTAATTGAACGTTGATCTTCATTATAATATTAGAATTGTCGATGTTATCACATGTTTTTGAGTAGACTCTTGATTTCAAACCGAGAAAAGTACGGACTTAGGTATAGACCTTTGAAAGTTCTATTGTAAATCTGAAGTAAAAATGAAATTCTACTCACAAAAATCATTATCTTTCTTTACTGACATGCTGCTTCAATCTGTACTCAATTCAAATATAAGTATAAAAAACTTGCAGCCCCGAGTTAGGCTGTTGCACTAATCAGACTGATCTACATTGTGATGATGTTTTTATGAAAATGAGAGGCTTCACATCATGCTTTACAACATTAACAATATTGACAAAAGATTAAGAACGTTACGTGTTTCGTCTTCTTATCTACACTCATAGTCTACGGAAATTCTGTCTCCTGAGTTACACCACATACTTTGACTTCATTTTAATACAACGTCTTAAATCGTTCTTGTTCAAAATATTATTAGTTCGTTGCCAAATATATAATGACCAACAAAAATAGGAAATATATAAAACGTTGAGCCAGGTGTTGGCACTGAAACTTAAGTCGCGACCTTTATAATTCGACAAATAAATGACTGAAACTATGAAATTCAATTATAATTTCGAACCGGAATTTAATAAGGTAATTAACAGAATTTTTCTTATTTTCAATATATAACAAGATTTAGGTTATTAAAATTATTACTTCGATTAATATGACTTAAAATGATGTAATTAAAGATTTCAGAGGTTGGAAAGGTAGAGCGTGATGTAAGAATAAGTCATTCATTTAATTAAGTATAATATTCTTCCACTATCTGGACTTTTCCTTAATTCTATGTCTATAACATGTTCAGTGAACTTTTATTTCAGATCATAAATTAATGTTGGTAGTTTTCTCCTCGCCAAATATTCCGCCGTTTATTTGTAATGACTAGTAAACGTTAGTATTATTCTCGGACGTTTATTGCTTCCAAAAATATCACAAATGTATATAACTACATTGCGGAATGTACTCGGTAACCGGAATTTTTCTGCGACTCAAATTTATATCCTCTGATTTTTTTATCTCTCGACATTCTTTGGCTCAGTTCTGAATAGTGTCATTGATCCAGAAATATTGACGCTTATGGTTTGTAAACAATTATAAATTATAATGTAGTTACTCATAAGAAACATTATGCTCTCGATCTAGAATATGACAAGAGCTCAATAGTTATTAAATATAATATACGCTTTCGGAAATTCAAACATTTCAATTGATGTAATTTGGTATGAATCAGAATTAGTTTTCTATTTAGACTTATTTTTATATCACTTTGACACATCAACATCTCAAAGGTAAGTGGTAGTAGTTCCGTTCCCTAAAACAGTTTATTTAGGTTTTGGACTTATAAATTTTAAGTACGTTTTCACCATTTCAGTGTCAGTCATACCAAATTGTTATGACACATTTACGTCCATTATGGACCTAGTAATTCTGCTATTAAAGTAAGCTCATATTTTACGGTATACCTATTTTGTATGCAAATAAGCATGACTTTTATTATAATAATAACGCGAGAAACGATCATAACACGATTTAATATAGAACATAAATAAAGCCCCATAAAATCTCTTCTTATCATTTATCAGGTTGATGAGATCGTAAGTCACCATAATGTTTCTGCAAACATAGATAAAATTGCAAGTTATTGCCAACCTTAAAAACTGAGTTTGTCAATTAAGGTGAATATATATTTTTTATCATATTGTGACGCCATATTCGTAGCCAAAAGGTGCACAACTAAACCATTTATGAATTTATAAAAGGAATACTTCATAAAACGATTGATCGTTTGATTTACTCATTCTCCTTTTCCAATCAATATTTTTTGTAAATAAACACACAATATATTCATACTGAAACGTGTGTATAATTTCAATTTTATGCGCGCGTTTCCACCAAAATGTAATGTGAGCATAACATCAATGTCAACCGTGTTTACCTGAACGTATAGATAACATTTTTACCACACGCGTATCAAACTTGCAAACATCAGTCATCTGGATATTTTATTATTCTGTACGAACATTGACCATAAATCTTTTAAGCATGTATCTGACTTCTGTGATAAACACATTATTCGAGTTTCTTTTTATTAATAAAATATGGGCATACATGTTTAAAAAGCAACATTTTTATGCATCGTATCTACGGAAAAGTTGTAGTAGTATGAGTAGACACTTATACAAACTTCTACGCCACAACTTAAGTGTAATAATCTTATGCTTGAACTAATCTAAAGTGCAATCTCTTAGTATTAATTTATGAATATCTATCTATCATATTATCTACATAATATATAAATTTCGTCAAATATATTTCTATTTAACGATTACCTAAACAGTTGCCTGGTTTTTTAAATACATGGTTTCGTATACTATTGAGAGTCGATTACAAACAAACATAAATAAATGGGTGTGGCTTCTGTTCATTACGTGGAAATTGGAAACTCAATCGTTCTACGCGCGTTTACTATGTCTAGACGTAAAGACTACACTCAGGGAAAAACTTTATTAAGTTTATTATACACTTCCCATCTAGATAAGCTTATAAGATAACTGGCAAAGTAATCATACCCGAGTCTCAATTATTTTTAAATATGAAGTTCTCTATGCAAACACTTCAATAGTGTAACATAACCTCTACAATAATAGAAAATGACAATGTACACTTTTTAGTGGCTAGCAATATATCAACGACAGTAAATTATCAGACATTCCAACAAAATAAGAATAATTAACGAATGATTGATGATGATGAATGGAGACGAGTAGCATAAATAAATAAATATTCGGGGGCATTCAACATTACGCTATCTATAGTCTCAAACTAAGCAAAGCTTGTAATATGTAAACTAGATAAGTGATAGACAAACTTGTTTTTATAAACTATACATTAATTAGCACCTAGATAGCAGAAAATTATAATGTTCATTACATAATAATCCGCTACCCGCGGCCCGTGGGGATCGAAGCAGAGCAACTAAATGTTTTATAGCTTGGTCTATCTTACTTTTGAGCATAGCTTCACTCGGCGCGGGAACTGTTGGCCGGTCGTCAACCGGCGATTGCTTTTTCTTTCTCTTCTCATCCTCTTGCTGCAACAGAGAACCGTCATCCTGATCAGACATACATAACAGTTCCTTATCACTCATAAATATAAATTATTGTTCTCGTAAACAAGCACGATGGTATTACTGAAATACAAAGCATAAAATGACGAATAAGTATACTTTTTATCAATTGTAGAATGTTATCAACTTTGTCCTACTCTTTATCATATATTGATCAGTTTACTGCATTGTACTTCAGTATCTACAATAAATTTTATCAACTTTCATAGAATTTATCAAATAGTAAAATGCAAAGAATGTTTTAATACAATACAATACTATCGCTTCTTATAAAATAATTCCGTAGTTTTTATTTTCAGTAGGAAAATAATTGTGAAGACGTCTTTAATATTTTAAATACAAAATTGTTGCTCTTTATGACGGGACGATAATAATTAAAATACTTTCAGTAAATAATTAACTGCTATTAGATAATATTTTCCTTATATTTAATGATACCTACTCTATTTTGAAGCGACGATACCCTACAGTTGTTACCAAAATTACAATACAATAAAACTTTCGGTGAATGGGCTATTTATTTCTTGGAATAAAAGCAAACGAGTAAAACTTCCTACTGCTACTTTGACATTTGGAATGGCTATTGATTTTTTTTAGTTTCTTATTAGAGCGAGCGGGTAGTAACTAATAACGTATTGCAGAAATGCTTGAGAATTTTTACGAGAGTCGTCTTTTATATAATGCAATGTTTAGGATAATTTTGTACGAAGACAAAAGGTTTTACTTTAATATTTCATTATTTTGCTTTGATATTCGCCCATATTAAAATTTTATTGATAATACAACGTTTATAAAAATCATTCTCACTGTTTTATTTATGCAATATCAATGTATTAGACTAGTTTGATACGCCGCTTTGCCAGCGTGACTTTCCCATTTTTAATACTAGTCGCATGCCGCGGTTTCTGACCCCGTGAAAATTCGGGATTAAAAGTAACCTCTGTTATTCTGAACCCTTATCTATATACCAACTTTCATCATTATCGGTTCAGTAGTTTTTTCCACAAAAGAGTAACCAACTTTCGCATTAGGTCGTCTTTCAATTTCGATAGGTCAATGTTTGCTCAATAAATTTTTTCCAACTGAATATGTATTTTATTTTTATTATTATACTCTTAAATTCTGTAAACAAAACTGACTCCAATTAAAGTATCAAATTAATAGCCTAACGAATTTGCCACACTAAAATACACACATTTGACCCCACATTGGTTTAATTGGTATGACCTTTCGCAAAGTTCATTAACTGTACAAACCAATGTATTGGTTCTATATATAAGTTTAGTTTCTTTGCTTAAAGTAAGTTTTGTAAATCGACAACCGTCTAGTCGAACTCTATTTCAAGTTTCCGTTCATATGTGAAGACTTTGAAAATCACGTAGGTACTGTTATCTTTACATCGGTCACGTCTAATTCAAATAAATATGGTTGCAATTTGAATATCTATCATATGTTAAATTAAATTATTAAACATAAAACGTTTTTTCTTGTTATTTTACCATCTTTCATGTTTATGTGACATCTTGAGAGTATCTACTGAAAAAAAAATAAGATTTAGATAGTGAATTTATATAGATATTACAGAATAAATTAATTTTATTTATTTACACTTTATTATGTTGATAAAAGTACAGGTAGTAATCTTCAATTCTGATAAAGTTACATTTATAAACGCAAGAGGGTGACCTAATCACTCAAAAGAGATGGTAATGTAGGAAGCAGGTAAACGAGTATAATATTAATAATTTAAAATATTAGTAAATTAATGAAGATTGCACGACATAAATGCGATAAACATTTTAAGAAGAGACCTAAAATGTAATTTTTATTGCTTAAAAGCTTAAATTTTAAATCACGAGAAGTCGGTTAAAGCGAGAATTAACTTTCAATAGTTAATAACAACCATTAATTTTAGTTTTTTAAATAGATATATCTACATATAAAGGTATATATCTGAAACAGTAGTAAGCTTTGTATTGTAAAAAGTGTAAAACTTAACAATTCAATATTTTGGATATTTAAATATTATTGAATATTGGATTAAAACAAAATACAAAAAGTAGGGATGGCCAAGAAGAGGACATCTCGAATATATCTGAGAGGGAAGCCGCAACCTATCATATTAATTGATATCAAGGGAGACGCAAACTATTTATTAAATAGTTTTACTAGTACAAATTAATTTTGCATGAAAATAGCTTATGTCGCGTTTGGCACGTAGTCAATTCCAACATGACGAGTAAACACCACTATTGCGGTCCAAAAAATTACACCGAAATGCAAGTTTGTTGAATAATGTAACACAAAGTAAACCGCTGCCATCTTCAAAGAATACACTAAATCAATCCGTTACTAAACATACTTCAGTATTTCGAGGTTAACACGTTTTATGCTGACAGTAATATCCGTGGGCCACGGGTATCAACAATCTTAAATTAACGCTTTACATAACCGTCCCAATGGGAAAGAATTATCATCATTAACAGTTCGAATGACCTACAGCGTCTAAAAATAATAGCATCGTGATCTTCCGTCCTTTGTATAATCATCAAAATCCTTCAATATCGTATAGTTTGACGATTCAGAGACTGTAATAAAGTTCTTGGACGAAAGAGATTTTTTAAATATATTCTTATAGTTATATTTTTAATGAATAGTCTCTTAAGTATATTTATTGATGTGACGGTAATGCATACAAAACGCACAGTGAACGTGATCTCCTGCAGGTAGTACATATTGGACCACTTTTATATGAAGGATGAACCCTTGACGAGACATTTCACGCCTGCAATTTTTTTCCGTTTCTAAGTATGTCTTACAATTTATCTTGACTGTAAACAATTTAAATAACTTATTATAAACAGTTACGCCAGGTCAGTTCCACAATAGATCTGTTATCTATCGTCATTATTAGAATAGGTTAGGTATTAGGAATTACTAAATTAATTATACTTAATAGGCCAGCTTTCATCTATACGAAATATAAAAATTCCTCCGTATTCGACATCTATTTTTTGTTTAAATAGTAGAATTTGAGGCGAAGATAATAGGATTTACAGCCCTAATAATCATATTTTTATAGAAAACAAAATTTAGGTTTACGTATAATGATAACAATCAAAGTTGTGAACAGTGCAAAACATCCAGGTATCGCGTATATATTTTACTGGGTCTAACACGCACTTGGTCGGTATATTACTTATTCAACTTTTAATTCCGACAATATTTCGTAAAAACCCTCACCCTAATAATTTGCTACGCTGCTTTACCAAACAGAAAATTGCACTGTAGTCTTAGTTGATTGTTAGAATTTTATTTTCCTTGGTTATATTACTTAATGATGAATTATTTCCTTAAATATTACTACATAATCATACTAGCTGGCTTCGCTCCCGTAGTTATATTTATTACTAGCTTTCCGCCCGCGGCTTCGCCCGCGTGGACTACAAAATTCTGTACTTTGTGGATTTTCGAAGTAGAAGTGGTATGAGAATTTTTAGAAACGTACGTTTGTAAATATATCTCGTTAATCCCTTTAATAAACTATTTTATTCAAAAAGAACTATCCAATAATTACGATTTAATAACTGTTATTTTTTAAGTCCGAAGTATATCCTGAATTAAATATAACAAAAGTGTCACCGTTCATGTTTGTATAATTCTGATAATTCATTTATAAATTTTTTGCAAAATATTTACATTTTCGATGTCTGTCGTATACTCCTAGAACGAATGAAACTTGAATGTTTGCACGCATTTAACGCATATTTGCTTATAGACGCAAATAATAACTTCTGCATGTTGGTTAGTCTTTGTTGAGATTGGCCGCCATGATCGTAATCTACTTTGGAGATTAAGAGAAGGCTACATTTGTCATTAAAAGGTACTGTGCAAACTACACCTAAAAAGGTTTAACTCAGTGTACCTACGCGCATTAATGATGTTTTGATGTATAACTTTGAACCCTCATATCTTTTTTAATTATTAACCGATTTGAATGAAACAAACACTAAAACCTCCGGGGGGCTTGCCATAATACATAATCGAAAACCGCATTTAAATCGGTTAAGCCGTTTCGGAGTTGACTGCGTACAAACGCCCGACAAACAGACAAACAGACAAACAGATAAACAGATAAACAGACAAACAGACAAAAATTCTAAAAATCATTGTTTTGAGTTTAGAATCATAAATGAAACACGAAACACTAATTTTTTCTTGAAAATATTAAATGTACAGACACGGCTAGTCTACGATTGTATTATATGTATAGATATTGCCGTGTCATATAGTAGTTTCGGAGCCTGTTATTCAATTCAAACAATCAAACAAAAAATCAATGAGTGTATGTTATATATATTTCGACAAAACCGTATTAACCTTATACCTGATGTATAAGAATTATGTCAACGCAAGATTTAAATTGTTTTTCCCTAAAAAACAAATTAATTATTTTTGTGACATTATAATATACTTACGTATCTCGATTATAACTATAGATACAGAGAAGCGAGTTAAAATTCAAAGCAACCAAACATACAATCTCCATATTTTAAACATATTAAATACTTTCGTGAAGTTTATAAATGCGCAAACACATATTCTAAGATTCCACGCATAGCCGAAATGGGTCCTGTGGACGGGAATGGCATAAAACGAAATACTTATTCAACTATTTCGAGTCCACAAAGCATTTTGTAGCCACACGAACACATTTTCTAAATGTTTGAGCAACAGTTTCGTATAATGTTAACATAATATAATTATTATTATTTTCTTGAACATAAGCAAATCTCGATTATTTTATTTCTGATCTTTTAAACATTTCTACTGCAGTATGAATGAGTGTATCAACTTACCTTTTTTCTACTTCGTGAGGTAGTAGCCATTCCCTGAAAAAAATAAAACAATTATATCGACTAGAACGTATCTATGGCTTGCAAAGAATCAATCTAACTATGTATATGGTTTGTAGAATGAGCCAAAAGCAATAATATAACTCTTATTATTTCGTCATGTTGGTCTCAGCAAGGAAGCACCACAATTTTACACACAGGGTTTTTAAAAAAAATCATAGTACATTTATACAAGTAAACAAAAATGAAGGGAAATTGCCTAGAAAATATGTTCACGTGACTATAAGGAAAAATAAAGTCGACAGTAAGTGAGCGCATAAAAGGTTTCTTTACGTTTTAAATAAGTACCTACTTCAAAATAATATAGTGGCATTAAGGAATATGTAGGCTTATAAAGCGTCTCTACTCTTCTTTGAATTACTTAACAACAAACATATCATAATAAAATTGAATGATTTGTTAGGAAACTATCGTATCGTATTATATTGGTAATAATTCACAATCTATTTTTTCATTGTCTTTATAATGTAAATATTTGTATATGATCGTTCACAAATTTGTAATAAACAGCGGCCGTTACTAACAACTGTATGACTTGTACGACTAAAACACATATCCTGTCTTGTTCAATGTATTTTTCGTAGTTAGTGGAAATATTAGCACAATTAAAATTTTGGCTTATTATCAGTGGGCAATAAACATTTAAATTGGCAACTATCCAAGTAGAACCAGATATATACGAATATCAATATAATTCTGGGAAGTTTTTCACGAGTTTTTAGTGCACATATACATATACAATACAAATATCAAATCTTATCTAGGTAAGTATTTTTGTTTATTCGGTCAACGAAGTAGGTTGACAAAAATTTTAAAATGTTTCATGCAATTCTAATTTTCGTTTTTAATGTTTAAGAATTACATCTTTTAAAACACTGCAGTAATTTCATACTATATTAGAATTATTAATTACTTTATACTGCCTTATTATATAATATTATAATTTAATACTAAATATTTAAAACTTTCAAACTTACGTATCTCTTGAATCTCAGCAAAGCAAGCCGAATATGTTTCAGTAAACGAGCCCATTGACAATTGGAATCCATCAAATAAAAAAAACACGCCTGACCGTGTTAATGATTTACTTTTGATACCGTTCCCAAATAATGGGGGTAGTGACCGACTTGCCTATCTTCTAAAAATAATATCTAAATTCTAATCCACACCGCCGTGTGTACTACTGTCTATTAGTGTTTCTGTTTCACTGAATATTCTTTTTCCTATTGTATATTACTCATCGAATTTTTATGCAAGCATTTTCCGAGAAGAAAGTTTGGAACGACATCAACAATACGACCTACGCAGGCGCAAATCTGGTTAAAAGCTCTCTTTTACCTTCTTTTTCGACGAAACTTTGTGAATCTGTATTGTTTATTATATCGAAATATCAACGTATCAATAATATAATTATTTTATTATGATTGTCGTATTGCATCCTATGCTCAAACTTACGTAACTAAGTACTTACTTACTGCCTAAGAAATTAGTTTAAAAATTCAAAAATATGAAAAAATAAACAAAAAAAAATCCGGAATGCCAAGAGCTGAAGTTATTATTATGATTATAAAGTACGAACACGTTAGAACTATAAAATCAAGCCTACATTCATGCTCGTAAAACTATCAAACTTAGTTCATTAGTAAGTTATTTCATAACACGGGAGTATAATCTCTTGTTAAAGGTTTGCATAATATGAACATTATCGAATACATTACCTATGTTACCTTTTTCTTTATAACATACATATTTAATTTTTAGGTACAATATAATGAAAACATTGATTTGTATGTAACATCCAGAAAATATATAGTTAGGTAATCTTTATCTTGGAAACTTTAAGAGTAAGAAAATTATATTAGATTAAGTAATGTAAAATATAGTTTATTTATATATATTTTTTAATATTAGCCAACAAGATATTAATTTTCTTCTTTTAAAACAAAGACGAATTGACATTTCTAGTTGTGGCCATCGAGTAAGAACAGACGAATTATATCGGTCTAATATCTCGGGGTATGTTCGGTACAATGGAATTTTAATCTCGAGCAAGGAAAAGAGGGCATGCCGACGTCGCGTTTCTCGATCGATGCGGTCAAACCTTCGATGTAAAAGTCAACCTTGCACCCTGTCCCCACTATTTACATACGTATACAATGTATATCGGCAATCATTTGCCTTTCCAAACATGACGCACGCTAATTATAATATAGTTATACAAAGTACGTAAACATAGTCCACGTTTAATTGAGCTTTGTTGATATAATAAACATTAAGCTCCAATGGTCATGTTGGAAAAGTTTTTCATAGAACCCATAAAAAGCAAAAGTAGCTTTTCAAATATAAACATATCCACATAATAATTAGTCGATATGAATCCATTTTCTATTTCATTCATGTACCTAGTATAGACTAGTTATTGTTAATAATAACATAAACACTTGAAGAATTATTTTTAGTCTTAGATTGTTGTAAAAATTTATCATGAGGTTACTAAATATTATGTAACTATGAGCTAATATGCGAACTGCCAGTCCGGCTTTAAAAATTCCTTTGTATTGGTATTTTAACAAATAAAACATTGCCTTTGATACTCCAGAATATCTTTTATTGTGAAAATTTTGGCATCATATGCAGTGCGGTTAAAACTCCGGGGCGCTGCTCGTAATTTACTTTAAATTCAGTAAAAAAACTAGAATTAAAAAATTATACAAAAATTGAAAACTTGGTTAAGGAGGAATGGATAGGCCTAAGAATCATATTATAGAGTTACATAAATATAATTATAATCAATTACATAATTCTTCATCAAATGCACTACTCAAAAACTTTAGGTATCCATTTTGATAAATTTATTTATTTATACTGAATTCGAGATAAATATTAAAACAGCGCAAATTATGAGTTAAACCCGCTCTTCATCGAATGGAATATAAGTACTATAGGAATTTTATATTCACATCTAATGGATGTCGATAAAACGCCACTCACGTAAGTTAGCAGTAATGACATTGGCTGATCGAAATCAATTTATGGAAGCCTTACCGAAACTTTAACATTTTAAAACATTTCCTTTTATTTCTTTACTAGCTTTCCGCCCGCGGTTTCGCTCACGTGGGCTAGACATTTCTGTATTGTAGAGGTACGCTCAGTGTCAGATTTTGGTTAACCCTATTAGAAATGAAATATCTCAGCAGTTCTGCGATCGAAATTTTTAACTATTCCATGACACTTCATTTAATGTAATATTCACGAATTTATTTTTTAACCTCTGGTCACATGTATAGAGAGGAGCCCGTAAAATTATTTTTTTCAAATAAAATGTAACCAATCGCAGTGGCACCTAATATTGGTCTATCAGTATCTTGACGTACTACGTCAAGGAAGACGATAGATAGAGATCAGTATATAAATTTTTATCAGAATCTACTTAGTGGTTTTAAAATGATTGACGCACATACAAAGAGATAAACAAACAAACAGAAAAAAAATCTACCCATCGTTTTGGGGTCTATAAAACAAACATATCGCATAGCAAATACTCTCTTTAAAAATATTCAATAAACGGAAATGGTCTGGTTACAGTCGTCAGGTTTACACAGCCTTTAGATGTCAGTAATTACTCCGTAAATAATGTTCAATATTAGTTATACATATAAACCTTTCTCTTAAATCACTATCTATTTAAAATAACTGTATCAATATCCGTAGGGTAGTTTTAAAGATCTAAGCATAGGTATATGAAGACAGACAGCGGGAAACGACTTTGATTTATACTATGTACTATGTAGTAATCGCATGTCGGAGACACATGAAGAGCGATTTTGTCGATTTGTAAACAATTCAATTTAAATCAAATTTTCTTACAAAAGGAAAATCAAGTAATTTTTTTATGATTTAAAAACACACGTTTGACAACTCTTATCGTACCATTAAATAAATATTTAAAAATAAAAGCGAAAACGTTAAAAGCGTAGAAGTTTCTACTAAAGTCAAATGAGATCAATAGATAACATGCAAAAAACCGTATGAACCGTATGTTAAAAACTGCAGGCTACAATATTTTAATAAATGTCAATTTCAGAAATTTTGTTTAAAAAAAATGTTTGAAAAAATTAATCTACATTAATGGGAATATGTTCTTAATGAAATATTAATTTATATTTTTGACTTTCCCTTTACAACGGAATTCTCAACATTCACTGTGTAATGTATGGTCGAAAATGAACATTACTATTCTGTAGATAGATAGAAATAGAACACAAAACTCCTTTATTAGACATGTATTGCTATTTTTGCTGTGCTGAACATGTGTCCATACTCTACATTTTCTAAATCACGTAAAAAGTTAAAGTACTTAGAGATATAGCATATACACAATCCACACAATTACTCGTTATACGATTTTATGTAAGACTATAAAAATTTATTGCTGTATCGCTGCACATTTAAAAACTCAATCCACTTGAAACACACATCACTGCTTGAGGATAAACATCGTACAATTATTAAAAATCTTGGTTATAGGAGCATTTCATCCATGCACACTTATCTGTACACTGTCATAGGTATTAAAAGGAGCAATAGAAAAAAAACAATTATGTTCCAAACTTTGTACCTATGCTTTAGGAGAGTTAGGAAATTCAGAAGCGTCGATGGCGCGTTGACGTCGCCCGTCAGGAGATGACACACGTTCGATGCCGCTCGTGGTAACCGACTTGCAGAGTTCGTTTGAATGTCTGATGTCGCGCCAGGCCTTTGTACGTCGCGTTGGCTGTTCGTTTATTGCGCGAGTATTTCTGTATATCACAGCCATCGGACAAATCACGGCCATGCGACCCGGCCCGAACGAGCGCTCTAATAATAAATTTGTTTATATTTTCTTCACTTGATGTCTTTTCCGATTCTGTAGCGGCGTGAAACTATTAAAGCCTACGGATGCAGACTTCACTAATGACCTGAGTAGCACGTGCGTCTATAAATAGATCGCGACGCGAGGCGCGACACATCAATTTGCTACATTAACGTATTTTATAGGAATACCGTGTAAATGGCATGAAATTGAATTGTGGCGCCAAATGATATAGGTGTAAAATGTGTAGTGTCTGTGTGCGTTTTCAGCGTTGATGGTACGTGTAGAGCGAGTTCGTTACGTACCGAGAACGTTTCAGAGATCGCGCTGCAAAAGGCGCCAAAGCCGGATTGTGCGGGCGGAGTTTGCGGCGGGGTGCCGCTCGCGCGGTCCATGGCGCGGTGTGGCCCGGCGNNCGACGGAGCACTGCCGCTCGCCGCCGCACGCCGCTCGCACTCGCCGCACGCTCGTGCCCTCGTTACATAAACCCAACCGCTTACCCGCTTCCCGCTACCACCTGTCCGTTGTTACTATGTTTTGGCATCTTATGCACTACAACAATAACACTCAATAATTATAGACATTTATTTCTGTCGTCCTGTACGGAGCGTGCGACTATGATTTATTTCAAGAAGCACTTTAACAAGACAATGTTTATTGTTGTACTCGAATAAAATTTCCAATGTAGGTATTCAGCAATAATTCAGAAAGTATGAAGTAGCTACGAATGTTATTTACAATGAAATATTTTTCTTATCTTTATAATTTACTAGCCACACCCCACGGTTTTGCCCGCGTATTTAACTTCTGATCCCGAATCCGAAGATCGAACGAAACGATCCTTACCTATATGAATACCAAGTTTCATCACAATCAGTTCAGTAGATTTTTGTGAACGAGTAACAAACACACACTTAATATATTATAAAGTTTGTTGTCTAAAATTGCCATTAGACATGATGTTTGCATGATAGAGCCTAAGCAGAAACAACAAAACAAAAGAACCAATTTTGTTTACTCATATCAAACTTCTTCTTGGGTCACGTAATACATAAATTCAAATTATCTTTCCTACTCATACTCATGTTTTGTAAAAGATAAGCATTACGTTGACATGTGGGTATGTTCCGTTAGTTATGACTTATGAGCAACATTTGTCACATTCGCAAGCACGTCACTTTCCTAATTCGTCTCACTCATGTTTCGTCGCATTTCCATTACGTCCAGTGCATAATAATTATTAACTCTGGGAAATTAAACTCAATGACGTCACGCATGATGCCACTGAAACAATTCTGTATAATCGATAAGATAAATGAAGAAAAATGTAGTTTGAAACAAGAACCATTTCAAAAGCTAGAACGTTAGAAGAAGTATCGAATTTGAACTTGTTAAATTTAAGTAACTTTTCGTTCCGTCGGCCGTTACGCAGGCAGAATTTCTCTCGAGGAAAACAGTTATAACTTAGTGTCCTTTATTAGCTATGGAAACAAAATTGTTGTTAGAAATTATCATTATTTTTGTTTGCTCTGACTATAAACTAGTATAATAGCTATATCCTTTCCATATAAATTTGCTTTGGCAAAGTGATTAATGGTGAATTTTTGAAGTAGGCTTTCAAGCCCCAATCCTCAATTCTGAAAAAAGCGTCGAGGCCGATTTTGGCGAACATAAAAACTGCATCATTGGATTTAAAAAAAATGTATGTATCCAGGAATGCTAGTTGCATTCCTGGATACATACATTTTTGCATTTGCATTGCAAATGCATTTTGCAAAAAAATATATTTAAACACTGTTTTATTTCATCGATAGGTAGTATATATCCCTAACTACAATAACTTTTAGCAAAGTAATGACATGATGCAAATTTTAAGAAACGCCTTATTTTTTAATTTTAACTTAAACTTCGTACAGGGTGGCCATACTACAGCACATATCATGGAATTGATGGAACTACATAATATTTTGTCCTATTAGTAAAAACTACCCGCGCCCTGCCCATTTCAATAGAGAATATAGATAGGACTATTTATCTATTCTCGTAGTCCGAACAGATCATAAAGTGGAATTCAGCTCAAAAAATAAATAAATAAAATAAATATTCTCGGACATTTAACACAACGCTACTAGGTCCCAAACTAAGCAAAGCTTGTACTATGGATACTTGACAACTTAAATATACTTTTTCAGACAATAGAAAATTACAATACTCATCACATTATAATTTTCTACTCGTGGGGATTGAACCCACACCCCACGGGGCAATAGACAATTGCCACATCCATTGCGCCTATAGGTCATCTAAAGGATTATCTATATAACCCTGCACTTCTGCAATCTAAATTTCAATACTAATATTAGGTATAAATCGAAAAAATTCGTTTGTTTGTTCGTACTATCGGATGGATTTGAAAAATTATTTTTGATTATGAGGAATGTTCACAAGAAAGATATAGGACTATCTAGCATAACTCTACTCATAATGATCCTAAAATAAGGTGAATTATACGGTGAAACCATGGAGCAATACGAAACCTGAGTTAAATCCTATTATTTTCTGTCGTTTCAACATTTTCTAGCTGTCTAATAGGACAGAAAGTGTGTAATATTTTTATTAATGCTGCAACAACACCTGAGTATACACACGTCATAGTGTCTATAATACATTAGTAAATAGTTGCGGAAGAATTATGGTTATTTTATTAGTGTTTTAGACTTTAAGTGATAATAACTGCACGAAAATGTATTGCTATAAAACCGTTCTGCAAACATATTGGTTAGCTGTGTTAAGTATTTCGTGTATATTTATAGCGGAATGTCGAAGAATTAAAAGAGTTATTGGCGGAGAGGAAGTCGCATGTGGTATTCCTATTTACAGTTTCATCACATTTTCATTCATATTTAAAACAAAGTTTGTGTGGAATTGAAAAACTAATATTTCAATTTCTGAAATATGTGACATTCCTACTTGTTTAAAAATAACATTTAATATCACACAAAAATACTACAATTAATCGATTATACTATAGTAAACAATAATCCTTAAGGTACATACGTTCGAGTGGCTTCTCTGAGGAATTCATCAAATTCTCATCATCTATGCGTCGCCACTATATTAACACCTAATCTTGCTGTCACCGCAGCTCATTGCGTAGGGCACCCTCCTTCGAGCTATTTTCTTCAGTTAAATAATCACTGTTTACGAAATGAGGAAGTGCCAATAGCCCATGTCCTTCAAATTTTCAAACATGAACTTTACAGTCCGTAAGTTTTCTTAAAGATATTATATCTACATATTTTTTTTGTTTTATTTTTATTTTTTATTTTGATAAAAGTCTTAACTACAGTAGATTATCCGAACTAATTGAGAGACAAGGGTGTTCGGAAAAACAATTTTTTTCGGATAATCGAACTGGGTTGATATAGCTAACAGATAAAAAACCATCTTACGCTTTGTTGTACTCCGTTAATTATAGATTGTAGACTACAACTTTGTTCTTCTCATGTTAGATCAATGAGATATGAAACAAAACTGTATTACTGAAATGCAGTACAAAACGTTATAAATGCCAAGTTTATATTTTACTATTAGTCTGTTCCCCCTTTATTAGACATAAAATATAAAAATAGTCATATTATCGTTAATGTAAGTTATTTTTAAATGGCAACAGGTATGTCAAAAGGTAGATAACTAAATAAATAATAAATAAATATTCCTGGACATTTAACACAACGCCACCTAGTCCCAAACTAAGCGAAGCTTGTACTATGGAAACTAGATAACTGATAGACATACTTAAACATACTTTTTTTTTGTAAATACATACATACTATAGATAAATAAACACCCAGACAGTAGAAAATTACAATGTTCATCACATCACAATTTTCTACTCGTGGGATCGAACCCACAGCCTCCGGCGTAATAGATCATTGCTGAACCACTGCGCCAACCGGGTCCTTTACTGCTTTAGTTTTACAGACTATCTTCTATAAAATATGCAATTACTCCAAAAAATAATATACCTAATGGAAGGAAGGTCTTTTTCTATGTTTCTAGAAGATTAAACGATGCCCACTTACTATTTCGTATATTTTTCTTGAATCGTACAAATAATAAATATATGTATTACTAACGCGAGTCTGTTTTTGTATTCGCCGAGTATGAATTCATACATGCATATGAACATCGATGTATATAATCTGTATAATGCAACTTATACGGTTTCAGATTTTCTCACGAACATGATATAGCTGTGTTACGTGTTAAGCTCAATTTTACTGATATGACGTCGCTTAATGACACAGTATTACCCGAGTCTTCATTCGGTATATCAGGTAACTGTGAATGAACTGTTAAAAACGTTTTACCTTCAAGCAATCACCACTGTCAATTTAAACAGGCTATTATTAACACAATTCTTGAGAGCCTGCCAAGCACATCAATTAAATTAAGAAAGTGACATGGGTATACACGACTACATTATATGTCGATTTAGAACTGATAATTCACACTTGAATGTACAAAGAATGCATTTTATATTGTTTAATTAGAGATGCCAAAACTTACGTCGCAGATAATATATTTCGGTTGGCGTAGTAGATGAAATTTTCTTTATTTCAGTATTATTCAAAATATCTATAATAAGATAAAAAGTTGTACCGTTACAGGTTTTATATTTACTGCTTGTAATTTACATTCTCCTTCAGATCCTTCGAAACCATTTGAAAGATCCAGTACCTAGTGTTCTGGTGAAGTTTTCTCTTTTTACTTACACTTTTATTTTTTGTACATTTTTTGTAATTACATGAAACTTTTGTTAATGAAAACACTTGAAAAACTTATCTCATCTATTATTGTAAGCAACCAGTAGTCAAAGGGTAGATAGTATTTTAAATTGGAGCTTTGAAATAAGCCATTATAATTAGAAATAATTAATATTTTTAAACCTTTTGTTACCTTGGTTAAGATATAGTAGCCAATCAATGCGTTGACACGAATTGGGTCACGCTTGAAGTCATTAAAAATAGAGACATAAATATATGGATGTGACAGCATAAATAATATTATCTTATTCATCAATCAAGTAGTATACTATTTCGCTTTCACTATCTTTAATAACTACCGATTTATTTTAGGCATGTGCAGGGTATACGGTTATGGATATCGAGAGGTGACCCAGCAACAGACATCCGAAACCTTGCATTCTGCCGATGTTCAACTGGTGTCATTAGACGAATGCACGTCATCACTTGGACCAGAGCTTGCCCCCAGCCCGATGAGTGGAATGTTGTGTGCCTTGGGAGATGGCGCTGATGCTTGCCAGGTTGGATTATGATTTGAACTTTCTCTTCATCATTGGTCAAGCAGTTTTTTTAGGAATTGGAACACTTTGAACATTTGCTTACATTTTTGATAAGATACATATAGGTATGATAACCTTGTCATATTGTCTATAATGTATGTAATTATTTTACACTCGTTAAATACATAAATGGCAAGGCTTTATGTATCCCAAAACTTCGTGGGCCCAAGTACAATATCATACATCTATGATCTCTCTCGATCTTTGCGATCTAGAGTAAGATCGAAGGAGTAGTAAGATTGATTTTGGTAATAAAGTATTGAGACCTATCGAATGAATAGGACAGTGCATATTTGAACACTCTCAAGTGAGCTATAGTAAACGTGTCTCAAGAAAGTTAAAGCTTTAGCGAAACACTTTTAAAGTATAGTTCGCATTCACGTTCCCAACCAAAAATTCGTGATATTTGTGTGGTGTTCATGAAGTGTTTAACGGATTTTAAACGCGGTTTATTTAACCCTACGTGCTGAATATTATACAACGACCGTGGTCACAACTCACCAAACCGAGCCGAGCCAACCTTTTATTCAATATGGAAAATATACTCGCGATAAAAAAATACATAATTATATAAGCAATCGTTTATTATAAAATTTTTACATAATCTTCAACAGGGTGATTCAGGGGGGCCACTCATCTGCTTTGGCATGATCGAAGGTTTGACGAGTTACGGTCTGAGCTGCAATGTTCCTGGCATGCCTGGAGTTTACGTTAGCATCGGCGCTCATCTTAAATGGTTGCGGAATATAATAATAAATGAAAAATATTTGAATAATGTGTAAAACAAAATAAAATTTCCATATCTGTTAATGCGTTACTTGTACTTTATACACTTCACGTAGTGTCGCCTAGCGCGTGTGGCTTATATTCTTTGAAGCCCTTCAAGTTAAAACAAACCCTAGAAGCTGAAATCAAAAATGAAGCAGTATAACTAAAAATCTCATACTCACTCACTCACACTCATATAACATTTGTTACAAATATTTTTTTCTTATAGTACTTTCTTCTGATTGTAATAACTAATAATAGATACAGGAAAATGCGGAAACCTTTATGGTTATTTTTATAGATTGACGCGAGTTAAAGCCTCGTTAGGTCCCCAAGGAGCAAAATTGTCCTATAACTTAATCTTATATCTTTAA
>LQNK01000404.1:148298-172975 GCA_001586405.1 Phoebis sennae
TGCATTCTTAGAGGCTTTATAGAGAAAAATAGTGTTTCACGGAATGTTCTATGTTCTTTTATACAGCTACTTTTTGCTCCTTGGGTCGTGATCTATAAAGTTGAAGGTAGTATGTTCTTTGTGAAACTTGTATGAAATAGACATTCGTATGTACAGTTTGTGCGATAATAAATAAAAAAAACTTCTTGATAAAATTGCATTATTTTGCGAAGATGTACTAAACCTCAACAAAGGTTTTTAACAATTAACTACCTATCAATAAAGAAAATCGAAAGGTTTGTTTTCACAGTACATAAAAAAAGAATGTTATATATATAGCTTCATTTGTCAAAAATGTCGATTGATAACAATTGAAATAAAACTCAGGTAAAATCTTCACAATTTTATTACACTTAATAATATCATTCTTCATTATATGATATGAAAGCAAGACGCAATATTAATTGTTAACATTAACATTTGTCAACAACCTCCAAAATTACCACTATCACACTCAATAATGGAAATACAACGATATACATAACAATATAGATAATATCAATGTAATTATATAAAACTCTTGTATCAACATGAAAACAAAAAATAGGTGGCAAATACTTGTGTAAAGAGTGACATTTTTCAATTTCGTGATTAGAAGTTTATTTTAGTACATGTGCAAAAATAGCGAACACCGTCGGTTTTATAGGTTAAGCCCCCTCTACACATTGGCGGATCTTATCTGTTGTTGGATAGCGGGTGTATCGGCAGACGTAAATTACCTACTACGGTTGTTTACGAATAGACATATTACTCCGTCTCCACGTCCGCGTATGTGTCTGCCTATGTGTAGAGGGGGCTGTACACATTAAATTACATAAATTATGGTACCCTGCTTCTAATTGTGCACTGATAGTCTATTATAAGCGTGAGTAGTAGAATCTAGAAAGACTATATGAGTGGTTGAATATAATATAATTCCTGTCTCATTATGTTACCAACTGTGATTCATCACCCATATGCAAGCATTTTTTTGTTATTTATATGAGGCAATTATTCTGATCAATGTTTATTTCAGCATTTTAGGTTCGATCTTAATTATACATTATTTTTAATTTACAATGGAGATTGAACCTAAACCTGTAATACATAAAAAATATATATAAAATAATTCCTTCTATTCAATGCACTAATGTCTATCTTCTCATTTATTTATTAAATGGACAAAATTATCCGAATTAGTCACGACACTTAAGCTTATCAATAGTATACTAAAATGAAAGGTAACCTTTAAAAGAAAAAGAACCTTTAAAAGAAGAAGGAAAGATTGACGAAGTAAATGAAATTGAATCTAAATTATTTTTCGTAAAAAAGCTAATTAGTTATACTAATTCATATTGCAAGGACACAAATTAAGTATGTATAACAACAAGCAGTATAATTACAAATAACAACCAAACAGCATAACAAATACGCCTCGAATCGGTAACCTCCTCTTTTTTAAATCTGGAAAGTCTGTTAAAAATTAAATGGTAACAATTACAAGCAACTTTATTTAAGTAATTACATATCTTTATACTTCTTTATTAACAATACACATTAGGCCAGATTCTATTTCAACCACGTAATAAATATACATTTGTACTATATTAGCAAAATCTCCATATTAAAAATTATCTTGTATTAAACTATCAATAATTTTAATGATTTTTTTTGCTTATACATTTTAAATTGAAACACATATTTTTCTAAGATGCGAAGAAATAGCTCACACTCAACAACTAGCAACATTAACCGTTACATTTACACATTTAAATATTCGACTTAATGAAAATCATTAATTAAACTAATTACATTTGTATGTTCACAGTATACTTTGATCCTCGGTCAGTAAAACTAAGAAATAGATAACATGATTGCCTCCACCCTTGGCCTCTATGCATAGATCACGTTTATTAGATGTCACTTACGATAATCTTTGTATAGTCTAAATCCTAGTATGTAGTAATGTGCATTAATGACATCGGGAACGTTGAATGATTGGACTTGGGCAGGGGTTCCCAGACTTGCGCAGTAGAAAGTAAAGAGAAACGCCCGCGCCGTTAGGATTTGACTACATAAAAATATATTTTAATCAAGTTTAAAATAGATATCACTTAACGCTGACACGCCCCAATTGAAACCATAAAAGTGTAAATTTTTAGTACGCGCTGGCATATTACAATTTTTTTGCCCGCATTTAGAAAAAGAGTGGGTCATATTTAGACACTATAATATCTCCTACGCAATTGCAGAATAAACGATTATGATTGGCTATAGTCTCCAGCCGCCATAGTCAACATTCGGTGGACATTAAACTGAGATGTTGATTTTTTTAGCATTTTAATCAGAAAATATTTTAGTAAAATATCTTTTAACGAATCAAGATTAAAAATTTAAAATTAAACAAAAGTGCAATACAATGTTATGACGTCATTACTACTGTATTGCAACACTATATTTATAAAAATAGTGGCGTGTACACAGCACTAGAAAGTAGTAATGATAACTTTTACCCTCTTGTCCGATATAATGACATTGTATTTTATAAAACTCTCAATATAAATATAGATTTATATTATAAGTCAAAAAAATAAACTAATTTACATTCAAGTACTAGATATTATTCAAGCGGACGAGACCATTTATTAATGAGCGCAATCAAGTTAACTTTAAACGCGATGTTATTCTGCTCTAGAATTGATGAATAACAACATTTTCTTTCAAAATTCAGCACTAAAAAACCAAACCCTGTCCTGCTATTGGAATAAATTGAACTATAATTTAATTTTTACGACCATGAAAACCACGATTTCGATTCCGTCGGAGTTCCAGTCGCTGAAAGGGTTTTCGGCGTTTTCGGCGATTTCGGAGTTTTCGGTGTTTGGGGCTGAGAATTGTCTCCCATTTCCTGACCCTCCGCATTTTCGAGTGCTGTTTTAACCTTAAAACATACGATAAAATGAGTTCTAAAGCAATATAAAAGGCTTAGCTACTACTAATTATCTATACTAATATTATAAAGCTGAAGAGTTTGTTTGTTTAAACGCGCTAATCTCAGGAACGACTGGTCCGATTCGAAAGATTCACAATTTAAATAATTTGGTAATCTGTACTGTTTAATATAATAAATGACTTGTTCATTTAACTATATATTGTTTACCTTGATATTTGTCTTGGCCTGCATATCCTTTTCATAGTTTCTTACATCTTCAATCTGCATGTTGAACCACTCATCCATCCAGGTAAAAGCTTGTCTGTGCCCGAGTAAAAGAATTTCACGAATTGCCTGTATAGTGGTAATATTACTTTAAAATAAATTCACAAAAAAAAATTAAATGCAATAAAAAATTTTGAGCACTTTCAATAATTTTTTGGAATAACATGAAGAATTTAGTAACAAAACCTTGCAACAACAATTATTAACCGGGCGAAGCGAGGACTTATAGTAGAGATGGCCGGCCGATTGTATGTTTGTATGTAAGTATAAAAATTTTATCTGACAAAAACTTGAGTATTGTTTATCCGATCCTGATAAAATTTTGTAAGCAAATAGTATAGATAAAGAAAAATCTTGAGTACAAAAATGTGCAAAATGGGTGGGGTTAAGAAGATTTTCCTTATCAACATAACTTTAATTTTTTATTTACTAAAATGTTCAATTACATATATGTATTCAAAAATATGACTTACACTCTGGACATAGTCTTCGACTTTAGTTTGCAGACCCCAAACTTCAAACTTCGCATTGACAAGTTTATAACAACACATGATAGGTTTATGTGTGTCCCTCCATCCCTCCACCAGAGGACCACGTCCAGTCTTCTCCGACTTGAAAAGTTTTGGATCCTCTGTTTCCTTATAATGATGTGGTTTTATTTCATCATAAGCAATATCCAGAAAATCTACTTGCCTTTGTGCTAACTCCTCATCAGTGAGATTTAAACACTGAAAAAAAATAAAACTATAAATTTATTTATGTACAAATTCAAAATTCCAATTTTAAAAAATTTAAAAAAATTTGATACTGCCTAAAATAAATTTTATACTTTGGTCATCACTGTGATTTAAAACCTTCCAAACTTTTATACATTTCAAAATAGATTTTATAGTAAGTATAATTCCTTACATTTTCTGTTGTACCATTATTATCTTCATATCTTGTTTGTATAGATACTGAGAACTTTGGAATGAAAGAACACTGAAAGACAAGAACAGATGTATAAAATTACAGAGATAAAATTGTATACTTCTATAATGCATTATTCTATTAATACTTACAGTATATTCTGAGGAACAGTACATGAAATTAAAATAACAATCATTAGTATTTCTTTCTATAATATCTTTAAATTATTAATTTATAACTGGAAACATGGACGGTAAAAATGTCATAAATAATAATAATAAATATTTGAGATCTATTTTCTATAAAACATAATTTTTCTTTGAGCACAACTGATGCACAGTACACACTAACAGTGTTTTTTGCATTATACTAAGCCTATGTAACTTAATGAAACTATTGGTTAAAAAAACACATATTTAATTAAATGGTATATAATCATGAAAATTAAATTTATATTTTCATTACAAGAATAAAAACATAATATACACTTCCTTATAAGCCACCTTAATGTTTTGCCTATAACTATCCAGAAAAAGGAAGAACAAAAGGAATGCTGGTTTTAATACCAAATAATATATTTAACATTTAATATGCAGAAGGTAGGTGATTGAAAAAAAAAAAGAACAAGTAAGAATAATTGATGTGCTCACCAGTTATAGTGTAAGGATAATAATTCCATGCCTTTTCAGTGATGTAAAACAGTTTTGGAATGATATTCTGGACCCAATAAGGTAAGTGGCTGAAAATATAATAGGTAATATAAAAAACAACAAACAAGCAATAATATTTCAGTAATCTAGTAGGATATTATCAATACCTTGATAGATGTATCCTTTTCTCAGTAAATTGCCCAACCCCGTTAACTTCGTCATTGACTTCCTCGTTCGCTATTACTTCCACACCTTCGCCAGTTGTTGATTGTTCATAACTATGTCGAGCTATCATATATAATTGCCCTATTCGGTACTAAAATTTAAGAGAAATACTTTATATTAAACACCAAAACACCAATATTAACCTTAATCTAAAATAAATGTTTTCTTTATTTACCTCTTCCACAGTTAAAGGCATGCATATTCTATATTCTTTAGTGAGAACCATCTTTATAAAACAGCTTCTTCAATTCACTTGTACTATTTCCTAAAAGGAAATTCAATTTCTTTAAATTATCTTCTGTTTAAAGAATTTTATCTCAAAAGACAAAAAGCTAAGAGATAGGTAATCCCCAAATTTCGAATTATCGACAACTTGTCAATGTCAAACATGATATGATATGAAATGCCAAACAAATGTCACAATCAAAGAAAATTATTGCCATAATACCTATATATCTCTCAATTCACTTTATGAAATTAACTGTAAAATAAGTTTCAGAATATTTAAGATTATATCTTTTATAACCAATTTACACATAAAAATTACATATTCCGTATTATTAAATAAATGAAAAAATGTGTTCCAAAGAATCGTATTGAAACCTAGGTTACTCGTAAATGCCTACGATCAATTTTGAGGAAGAAAATCCGTTCCCGTAATATTTCATGTTTTTTTATGCATAAATATTATTCTAAATCATAATTATATTAGGCGTTTCAGGATTTCCCCATTCGTCCTTCTAACATTAAAATAATTCACAAAGGATTGAAATTGTCGTGTTCATAATAAGAACAAAATAAATACAGCAAATGATTTAAGTTTAATATATTAAACAATTTTATACACTGTTCTAAATAAATAATAATTGTAGTATTGCCTATAGAAAATATAATGTAACCTAATAAACTACACCTTTTTGTTTTCTTAACATAGAATAGGTCCAAGCTTTAATGCATATCTTTCATTATTACTATTATTAAATATCTAATGAAGTACTTCCGAACCTTAAAAAACAAAAACAGAAGCCATGTCATCATAATCATAGGTTCTCTTCAAAAACAAATCCATCAGTGATATCCCAGTAATACTATGAAGACCAGTATTAATTGGCAAGGCAGTAAGGTTAATAAATGTAATATTCCCAGGCTCCAATGGGCCCAATTTTCTATTTGAAATACCACACCAAATTAAGCTTGAATCTTGATGAGAACGGAGCTTTAAAATTAGGTCTAATGTTCTCTCACTGGCATTTACAATTTTGCATTTAAAATTGAATGGTTCATCAACAGGTACTTTGCTTGGTAAATTTTCATATGTTACTCTAATATCACCATACTCAGGGGTCATTCTCTGTAACTGACTTGTTTGTAACCTCCCCTTTTCTCCCAAATTAGACCTCCAAACAATATCCAACTTTCCAATGTTTTTGGCTGCTGCAATAAGTTTTATATCAGAAGCAATGTTTGGCTTGGGTGAAAGACAATATAAATACTGACAGCTTTCCTGTGGTTGTAATAAAGTAACATCTCCAAATACAGATTTTCCATCAGATGTTTCGTTTAGTGATTTAACAGCAAACTGTTGGGAACTTTCTAGCGATACTTGCTCTAATATTATTGGTCCTGATGTTATATTCTGGACTTGAGCTTCAAGAAACACTTCATCAGACTCTGCATTATAAAACTTAGTTTTTACATCCAATGGTTTCATGACTTCAAATTTAAAAAACTTTCTAAATGAAGCAAGAGTATTATAATTTGACATGTATGTTACTTCACAAACTAAAATGTGTGTACCCAAATCTTTAACTTCATGGTGTATCACATCCCCTAATGTCTCATCAATGTCCAACATAACAGGGGACTGATGTTGCTGAGTAGCCAGTGGAATTCTTTGAGAACTCGTCTGTAGGTCAGCTTTAATAGATACACTTTGAACAGGCTGATTTGTTTCATTATGAACACAGACATAGCAAGAAAATGTTTCACCCAAATATATATTACCGAAGCTTTGTGGTAATAAAAGAAATTGTCCAGCTGCTAGGGTTTCCATTTGAACAACAGATGTGGCATCATCCTTTAAGTAATTATTGAGAATGTTTCCTGGCAAATCTTTAAAGTCACATGTCACTATTTTAGGGCTAATCAATGCTGGTTTTGTAAGCCTCATTACTTTTAACGCCACTAAATGGTCAACTCCCTCCTTACTCTCCATTGCGGTATGATATTCCTGTAAGATTCCCTACCAGATAAAATTTATCATACAGATTACAGTAAGTCAAATTTGACTGATATATTTTATTATTAAAAAGGAAAAATATCAATAAACTACAAGTTATGTTTAAGCTTTAAAATCAAAATCTTAGTTAAATATTGTTGTCTTTTATTCCTTGCTGTAAAATGTCAATGTCACACAGAATATTCGTAACATTTTTTCATAATTTTATTACTTATTATACCGAAGGAAAGTTGAAGTTATTATTACTAAATAATAAATATAATCTTGAGAGCAAAACAGAAATTTGATTCTTTATGCTCCATTATTTTTTTTTTGAAAATATTAAATAATAATTGAAATAAAGATAGTTATGGGTAGATAGATTATTATTTCATTTTCGTATTGCATGGATTAGTTTTTTAAATAATGTTATTTAATCCCTTAATATCAGCCTATTGAACATAATACCTATAACATTATAATAGTTGTGTTCAATATTGGTTGTCCCCAGTTCCCACCTCCATAAAGAATACGTAATACATACATTGATGGTAATATAATTTTAATTTATATTTCCTTGACATACACTCAATGACAAATGTCAATTGTCAAGTGTCAACTCAAAATTTACAAAGCTTCAGATTTTCAGAAATTATCATTTAATTATTAAATGTTGGATAAAATGGCATCTCTCAATTATTAAAACATTGAGATCACTATTGAAAAGTATACAAAGTCAAAACAACAGTGATTTTTATTATTTTAGTTTAGTACTTGTAGGTGCAGATATTGTTTCGATAAGAATGATGTGGCCCAATAGTGGCGCTTTATAGTTTTCAGTTAAACTAATCGACGATGATTTTGTGATTTTATTAGTTTGTATTTTAGTTGACATCAAAATGGCATATCAATCTTTACTCCAGGAATATATGCTCATACCACCAGTAACTCGAGTATACACCACAGCTTGTGTCATTACTACATTAGCAGTTGTAAGTTATTTACTTTAGAACATTTTTGTATGTATGGCTTTAAAAAAATGTGTATCTAACATTTTTTTCTTTTACAGCAACTTGATCTGGTTTCACCATTCCAACTATATTTTAATCCTACATTAATTCTACATAAATACCAAATATGGAGGTTTATAACTACATTCCTTTTCTTCGGGAACCTAGGGTTTAATTTCTTATTTAATATGATCTTTACATATAGATATTGTAGAATGTTAGAAGAAGGATCATTCAGAGGGAGGACGGCTGATTTTGTTGTGATGTTTTTCTTTGGTGCTGTGTTGATGATTGTATCCTTTTTATTAAATCTTAGAAAATCATATTCTGAAGTACTATTAATCAACTATGCCTAAAACTTGAGTATTGGACTCATACAAGATTTTCTGAAGTTTTATAATAGTTAGAAAATGATAAACTTGTGTTTTCAGTAAGAATAACAAATTAAATGTTTTTATTTTGCCATATTTGAATGATCATTTTAGGATTAAATTATTATTTATTATAAAATATACTTCCTTTTATTCATTAATATTTCTTTCATTTTTACTCAACTGTGTATAATTCCAATAAGAATCCTTAATCAGTTAACAGTTTTGTGCATTTTTTATCAATTTATTGTTTTTGGGTCAAGCATTCACTATCATGATTGTTTATGTATGGTCTCGCCGAAATGTATTTATTCGGTTGAATTTCTTTGGACTTATGAATTTTCAAGTAAGTAAAATTTTTAGTAAGATAATTTCCTAAAAACATAAAATCATATCTATAACATAAGATTAGAACCTCCCTTATTTTACAGTTGGTTAAAAACATTGTACTTTTATTTTCTTTGATGTTTATGCTTTTCTCACAAATAAGTTGAAAGTCCCACTTGATACTTTATATTTTGTACTGTCCTGATTTGTGTCTGTCTGCATTTACTTGTGATATAACTTGTTATGATAACTTACAGGCCCCTTACTTGCCATTTGTTTTACTTGGGTTTTCGGTACTACTGGGAAATGCCATATCTGTTGATTTAGTGGGAATGGCCATTGGCCATATGTACTTCTTTTTAGAAGATGTTTGGCCACGCCAAGCAAGAGGACAGAAACTTTTGAAGACACCTAAATTCTTGTAAGTATTTAACACTGCTAGTTCATAAAATATTTCATTAAAAAAACAAATGCAAAAATATTTTATTTACTTTTAAGAAACTTGAAACCTTTTTTATAAAAAGTACTCTTAAAGAATAGTTTCTCATAATGCAAGGCGTCTTCATATCGAGCGTTATACGCATCGCATCTGATGTGTATGACACTGACCTTTGTATGCTTAGCATAATTATCATAACAATAGCTAATAAAAAGGCTTGGTTTCAGCATTTCTCAATTCCAAAGTTTAAAATAAAGTAAAAATTAAAGGTTATTATTGAATAGAAGTTTAAATTTAAATTGGTGATTTCAATACACAATTATATTGCAGAAAGAAGTTATTTGATCCTGAACCTGAAAGGGAGTATGCTCCTTTACCAGAATTAGCCAATGTTAGGCCTGGCGGCTTTGACTGGCGTCGACAGGATGATGATAATCCTAACCCTGGCAATGGATAGTGAGAAATTAATGGAAAACAGTTTTCAGTACAAGTGGCAAACCAAAAATCCTGTTTTATTTATACTTTGGTGATAATGATACATTTTTAACAAAAGGGAAAAATAATAAAAAAAACTAGCACAAACTAGACTCCGTGTTTTTGCCCTGTGTGAAAAAAATAATTGTGTAAGAATAACTTTTTCATAAATATATTATGTAAATACAAAGTTACTAGTGTTATTTGTTCCATTCCAAATAAAAAAGCTCATAATTTATTCAACCATTTATTTTTCATTCTTCTACATAATTTACAATTAATTGTACATAGAACTATCAAAAATCCTTTGATGGTATAACTAAGTAGGATTTTCTTTCCCACTGTTAATGAATACAAATTTTAAGCTACTGCAACCATATATTATTGTGTTGCTTGACCGGAACACTCTCAGACTTCTACATGCACATTTGAAACTAATATAAATTAATTTATTATTAACAGAGCATGTTTTGCATTATAATGCTTGAAATGGGATATGACCACATGACATTAATGAGGTTGTGACTTTTGTATGTTATACTCAAATTGTTTAACACAAAAGCAATTATCAATAACTAGCCAGAGTTTTCAAAAATATTTTTTAATTTATTTGATGCAAATTATTTAAGCACATCCTTCATAATGTGAGAATACAGTGTTTTACATAGTTTTCATAGGAATTCTTTCAAAGGGGCTTTAGATGGGAGAATCTCCTGTTGGAAGGTATGTATAAAAAAGGTTTAAAGGAATTATATAGTGTGTTTAAATTAACGTAATTCTTAATTAACTTTGAAAATATACAAAAAGAAACATAAAAAAATGTTTAAATAGAAGCCCGACCATAAGACACGAAGATATATGAACATTTTTATTTACAACAACGCAACATTTATGCTAGAATCAGTCTTCAATCAAACATTAAAAACACACATTTTTATCAGAATTGACATATTGTCACATATAATGCAATTTTTCTCTCATCTTAAATATACACACTAATAAAGTTGAAGTATAATATGTACACATTCTATAAGTGTACATATTACAATCAGTTTTAGTCTTAAATCAAAGGTACTGCAAAATGCAAATTTAAAAAATAAATGAGTTCCAATATAACTAGATGCATAAATCACTTATTTTCCAGTTCACACATTTAACACTTTCAAAAATAATTTGTAAATACAGATCCCAATCAAAACATTAACAATATAATGGATAACACCAAGTGACTAGTGTTCTATTGTCTAATGGTGATATTTTTATGACAAAAGTATATTAGACATTCAAACTTGCTTGATATTTCAAAACATTAGTACAAGAGTAACCAAGACTAAAACAATAAAGATAAAGTAACCAAATTGCATTTTTTGGTGTCGTTTATAAAAGCTAATTTTGTTAGTGGTCTTAATTGAGACCATTTTAGTAAAATCTAAACTAAATCAATCACAACGACATCTTCATAGCGCTACTATAGCAAGGAGCACTGTAATGTCATCTGGCTTTCCACCTGAAAAATAATGACCTTTATTAATTATAATAAGTATCATGTTTATTTTAACGTGAGTATTTTCCATATTGAATAAAAAATATTTTTGCGCTTGTCATGGACGTGGAAGACCGCGCTTGCTGTAAAGTGCTAAAAATCCGTTAAAGAGTATTTTTATTCAATAAGTCTCACTAGCAGTACTTCTCTGCCCAGTGAAGGGGGTTTATAAATTATTTTATGATAATAATTTATTTATTTAAATTACGTTTAAGTAAGATAGTTTTATGTTTATGTATTATTTATGCGTATCTCGATTTTTAATTAAATGTAGAATAACAAAATGAAAATTTAAAACATTCATAGCACTGTACATGTCATTTTGCACAACACTGCGTACTCACCTATAGCATCAATGCCATTCTGACGCGCGCTCTTAGCGAACGGCGACATGTAGCAGCCGTCGAACGAGAGATTTCGCGCCATCCACGCGATAGAGTTCGCGACGGCTTGCAGCTTCTGCGCGTCATTGTCCATGCCCTGCGCGCGCCGCATCTCCGCCACGAGCACGGTCTCCGGCACGTTGTCGAACACGCCGTCCGTCGCCACGAGAATCACGTCGCCACACTCCACTTTGAACTCGGCCGTCTCCGCTGATTCTGGCCTGCAATTGTTTTCATTTTATTTTATTTGACAACTGGAATACATGGAATGAACAAATAAATGTATATAATTTTATCTATATTAATATTATAGAGGAGATATTTGATTTTTTGTTTGTTTGTTTAAATTGAATAGGCTCCGACACTATTGGACCGATTTGGGTGATATTTTGTATAGGTTGTTTGAAGCTCGAGGATATAGGATAGTTTTTATCCCGAAAATCCTACCGGAACAGGAGATATATGCGGGTGAAGCCGCGGAGCTCAGCTAGTTGTACATAATAATATAGAAGTATAGATACACAGCTTTGTGCAATTCTAAATAGTATTTTTACATGTTATGAGCAATGCACTCTTTTTTGAACTTATACTCGTGTGGAAAGTACAATCTACGTGTTATTTTTGTGAAAAGCTGATAAGTAGGTAAAATCATTATTGATAATAATTGTAAGCTATTTTATTTTATCTTGAAAACCAATAATAATTAATTGATTACACTTGCAAATTACAATTTACATAAACTGAACACATCTTTAAATAGTAGTATAAGTAATTCGAGCTCGAGGTTACGCGAGACTATTAAATTTTCACATGAGTCTGTAATAAATCATGGGATGTATCCATATCCTTAATATGGCTTATCATAGAATGTATAAAAAAAAATAATTCTAATAGCTTAGTTACTCTCAACCAGTGGTCCAAAAAACTATTTCATTTGTAAAAACTACATAATTTTAAAATTAAATTTATTATTGTCGATGAATATGAGTTTTGACATGCAATACTTTAAATTATAACAGCACTGGCTAGTCGGAATATTTATGAGATAATTGATTCTTAATAAATTTTCAGCGTGCGTCGGAGCTTGAGAGGATGGCTCTATAGATGGCTCTCTATTTTATTTGTATAGTGTTACTTCTAAATTACACTTCAGATTCTTATAGTATAAGAAAGCCTTCCATAAAATTAGTTTTATTAAAACAGAAAGCGGTTATTGTATCAATAAATAGTTGATCATAATGTTACTTCACGAAATTATTTGTGAGCAGGGGCGGCGCAATGTGTGATGTGGGTGGTGACTATTAAGCGATTGACACCCGTTGAGGCGTTGAAGCAAGTTCAAAAAGGAAATTTTTGTAAAGCTTGGCTGAGGTGGAAGGAGAGTTACCTAGTAGTAATATTCATGTCTACATAAAAAATATCGTTTTTATCTGATTTCAAAATTAAATTATACTAATGTGTAATACTAACTAATCTTCATTGTGTAACTATTTTACGCCTTAACAATTAGTTTATCGCATCGCATAATTCATCTTATAACTCGATTAAGGTCTGAAAATACGATCTTTTTGCAGGAAACATCTCAAGCGGCAGCTACTTGAATATAAAGAGGAAAATCTTTGAAATTAAATATATAGCCGTGACTTCGATGTCTGAAACCTAATAATAGCTTGGGAAGCCGTAGTAATTTCAGTGTTGATATAAATGGAAACGACCTTGATTTTTATTTCAACCTATTTTCGCGTAATTTTTAGAAGTTTAAAAATACTTAATATTCCCATTTTACAATTAACATTATGCACGTGAGTACTGGCAGATATCCAATGAGCTAAAAATTCTAATATTAGACTGTTCAGAAACAACAACAGTAGCTTTGGAATGAGCACATGACCACTGGTCCCGAGACTGGACTCGCGACAAGTCTTATGACTTGTGGAAATACTACAGAAATATCCATTTTACGACCCAGGCGCGTAATGGACGGCTCAAGTGTTCTTATATAAATTACGAACATAATAATGAAAAACAATTGAAATACAATGTGTATTACACTATATCAAGAAGGACAAATTATAATTGCAATAGTAAAATTAACGAACATTAAAATAAAAAGTCAAAATTTGCAATTTCATTAAAAATAATAAAAAAAAAAACATAATTCTGCATTTCGCAACTACAGAGCTTTTATCCTGTTAGTTACGAAACCCAAACACAATCCGCGTGTCAAGCATTCATCAAAAGCCTTGACTAATGTTTACATATATTATTATCACTATTAATAAATAACCTTTTGCTTTTCTAATATGTCTTGTTTAGATAACAAATTGTCAATAATGTACAGATACAAACAAAAGCATCATCAAACAAATATTTTTTCTCATATATTACTTTAATATAAAAAGTCAATATAAGAGACTGGTTTTTTACACAACTATTTTCTTTTTAAACTAATAGAGATGCCACGGGTGAAATTCAATTTAAATGTGTATGTAAAAAAATTATGTATGTGTTTACCTGTCGCTTAGCACATTTCTGTCATGTCCAGGCGGTGGTAGGCTGAGTTGGTAGGGTGTGTTGAAGTAGTGTTGCTGTTCATGTGATCTGTGTACAATGCGGCTTCCTCGCACCACCATGTAACCACTGTCGCCAATGTTCGCTGCCCTCATGATACTCTCACTGCGGTCCAGTATCATCACACATGCTGTGCTGCTACCTGATGAAGTTTATACATGTTAAATTAATTAAAGTATATGTACAATTGACGACTAACTTCATTTTCCATGTTAATCATCCATTATCAAAATGATGCATATGAATGATATATGTAGAGACAAAGAATAAATCACATTTGTAAGGATAACTTATGCTTTCTCTAAAATTTATATTTTAAGATTAATAATATTGAAATTAAAAAAATAATAAAGTACCAAGTGAAAGGTTCTTATTTTATGGATGTGATAGCAAAACCACAAAATCAATTATTGAACATTATATTTAAACCATTAGTCAAATACCTTCTTTGAAAATCACTACTTAATTATTGTGGTATAGTTTAGATTTTAGAATGTTGAAATGAACAAAAATACAAAAAATTCTTTAAAAATATGCTAGATTTCAAAAAGAAAATATTAATTATCACCCTTATTAATAAGTTTTTTCTCATTACTTTGACCAAGAGTTTTTTTTGTGATCAGCAAACCTAATGTTTTATTTTGATAAATATGATTATGTAATAATTATAAAAAAGAATAAATACCTAAAATAGGTTTTTTGTGCTCCAGCAATTCATAATATGACTTGGCTAGGAGATCACCAGGTTCAGATAATTTAAAGTGACCCATTCGTACAAGCCTCTCACAGGTTTTCATAAGATATGAAGAAAACTCTCCAGGATCAATCCCATATGCCCTCCAACCTCCCACTCCATCTGCAACTCCTGAAAAATATTATTTAGTAACTATTGTACAAAAATTATATCTATCTCTGAATTAAGAAGAAGTTATTGAAGAAGAAACACTGAAAGTTTTGTAGTGCTGGTTTATTAAGTCAAAAATATTTTATGTTGACAAACATGAGTCAGTGGGTATTTTTATTTTTAATTACTCTCATGTAGCAGAATTAATATAATCTATTAAATTCATCCTCTTTCTTGAAAGCTGTTTAACAAATTCACATTTTCATATTTTGTGTACAAGATAATTTACAACACAAACAAGTTGTATTATTTAACATTTTATGTCAATTCCTTATTAAAAAAGGTATGTTTCTCAAATCTTTATGATTCCTGGACAGCAATTAAAAACATGTCATTTAGGGTTAATAAAAAGAAACAAAGTTAATACAAATGAAAAAGGAAAGGGTATGAGAATAGAAATAAATATGCTGTAGCAATATTTAGATAGTATATCATTAACAGACTTGTTAGTTTAATTATAGTACAATTTCAGTTTCTTAATGATTTTTTTATTTTTTTTAAAGTATGATATCAAAATTATAATACATATCTAGGCTAATATTATAGAGACGAAAAATAAATTTGTTTGGTTGTAATAAAACTCAAAAACTACTGGACTAACTTCTTATAACATGCAAAAGCTACATTACCCATGAGTAACATAGGCTATATTTTATTTGCTATTTAGACAACATACGACGGGAGCAAAACCGCACGGATCAACTAGTAAGTGTGTGATTATCGTTTTCAATATTACCTTGACAAGGCTTCGACTTTATTAAATTACTATATTATATATTAGTAATTAGTAAATAAATAATGAAGGAAATATGTATGTCATATTAAAAAAACAGATGTTTTATAATGACAATAACACTATCTTATTATGTATCTTACCAATAACATCCGCATTGTTAAAGTTTGTAGAGAACCATGCATCGTCGCCAAATTGTCCCTTATGTGACCTTCCATTAGCAATGTCTTTTGGAAAACCACAAACCACTGACACTAAGTAAGGATGTTTCTTTTTAGAAACGTTTAATTCGGTAGCACTTGATAAATTCGAAAGTCCATTTCTTATAGCACGTGATAACACTCTGCCAGTCCAAAATATAGAATGCATCATTCATTCGCAGTTATATTCCTTGTTGTCAAAGTCGATTCACAAACAATTCAGGGATGTTAATGAATCCATTTTTATTCGGTAAACAATTACATATCTTCGTTCGTTGTTAAATTCAATTTAGTGTATTACACAAATAAAATTTGAGCGCAAATGACAAACTGGAACTAATCAGGCTATCAACGAATGGTTTTTTGACGATATGAAGGAGCATATCAGCATAGACAACAAGAGACTGACAAAAAGCAAAGATAGCAATGGCGGCTCTTGAATTGTAGGCTATATATACAGGTAATCAAAATGGAACTTTAATATTAAGGTTAATATAATAATAAAAATACAATATTTTCATAAAATAATTTTATATAGCTCCTAATGATTAAAAGAGGTAATATTTGATTTTGTTTAAAACGCTCATTAAACTACCCAACCATAATGGGCCGTATTGAAAAGGGTGGGTGACAAGCAAGCTGACACAGCTTGCGCTGCGAAGTGATTAAGAGCTATCTACACATCAGCAGACGCATAAATGGACGTGAAAACGGGGGAGTAATGTTGTCAATTTTCATGCTTTATTCTAAAGCAGTTGGAAAGTACTGTACTCCATTTACTCATGTAAAGCCCCCTTTTTCCATAGCTGTGAAAACGGGGTAATTTGTTCATTCGTGGACAGTCGTAGTAGGTAATTTACGTCTGCCGATGCATCCGCTAGCTATTCATCGAAAAACGACACCTAAGGCCACATGTGCGCGTGTCAATATTTAGAGGAAGCTTTACACGACACGATGGTGTAAAGTTCGCTCTGACTGCTTTAGAATACAGTATGACAATGTTTTGTCAAATATGGATAGATATACAAAATTTAATATTGATAATATATATACTTCACTTTTTCAAAAGTATAAAACAAAATTATAACACGTTTACCATCATTCATCGCCACTGGGCTCGGTTAGCAGATTTATTATTAGTGCGGACATGGCCTAACATTATTGATCCATAAACAAAAGTTCAACGAATCTGACATTTTACTTTTCATAGATAATGTGGGAAGGCGTTGTAGAAGAAAGCTCAGAGACAGAGTCTGACTATTATAACTAGATTTCCGATATTACATTTTTCTGAAAATAAGTTAAACTTCCTAATACTTTTCATTTCGCGCTGTTCCTACGACAAGTAGTGTGCTATATATTTTGTGTAAAGGGGTCACAAAAGGCATAAAACTGGTGTTCGATAAGTCACTTGGCAATATGCCTGCCGTCAGGGGAGATGGTATGCGAGGACTCGCAGTCTTCATATCAGATATAAGAAATTGTAAGAGCAAAGAAGCAGAAATAAAGAGAATAAATAAAGAACTAGCAAATATAAGGAGCAAATTCAAAGGCGATAAAACTCTAGATGGATACCAGAAGAAGAAGTACGTATGTAAACTTCTGTTTATATTCTTACTTGGTCACGATATTGACTTTGGTCATATGGAGGCAGTTAATTTACTGTCCTCAAACAAGTATTCTGAAAAACAAATAGGATACTTATTCATTTCAGTATTGGTCAATACTAATAGTGATCTAATAAAACTTATTATACAAAGTATTAAAAACGATCTACAGTCTCGTAACCCTATTCATGTTAATCTTGCACTTCAATGTATTGCAAATATTGGCAGTAAAGAGATGGCAGAAGCTTTTGCTACTGAGATACCTAAACTGCTTGTCTCTGGTGATACTATGGATGTAGTTAAACAATCGGCTGCTCTTTGCCTTCTTAGACTGTTTCGTAAATCGCCAGAAATTATACCAGGTGGGGAATGGACTTCTAGAATCATCCATTTATTAAATGATCCCCATATGGGTGTTGTAACGGCAGCTACTTCTTTAATTGATGCACTAGTAAAGAAAAACCCTGATGAGTACAAAGGATGTGTGACCTTGGCTGTGGCAAGACTAAGTAGAATTGTAACTGCAAGTTATACAGATCTTCAAGATTATACATATTACTTTGTACCAGCTCCTTGGCTGTCTGTAAAGTTACTACGTCTTCTTCAGAATTATACACCACCATCTGAAGAACCAGGTGTTAGAGGTAGATTATCTGAATGCTTGGAAACAATTTTTAACAAAGCTCAAGAACCCCCGAAGTCTAAAAAAGTTCAACATTCAAATGCTAAAAATGCAGTTCTTTTTGAAGCAATAAGTCTTATAATTCATAATGATAGTGAACCCAATTTATTAGTCCGTGCTTGTAACCAGCTTGGACAGTTTTTAAGTAATCGAGAAACAAATTTACGTTATTTAGCTCTTGAGTCAATGTGCCATCTAGCCACTTCAGAATTCTCTCATGAGGCAGTCAAAAAACATCAAGAAGTTGTTATTCTTTCTATGAAAATGGAGAAAGATGTATCTGTACGACAGCAGGCTGTTGACTTGTTATATGCTATGTGTGATAAAACCAATGCTGAGGAAATTGTGCAAGAAATGTTGGCATATTTAGAAACAGCTGACTATTCAATAAGAGAAGAAATGGTCTTGAAAGTTGCAATTCTGGCTGAAAAATATGCAACAGATTTTACATGGTATGTTGATGTTATACTTAATCTTATTAGAATTGCAGGAGATTATGTATCAGAGGAAGTATGGTACAGAGTAATACAGATAGTAATAAATCGAGAAGAAGTGCAGGCATACGCAGCTAAAACTGTTTTTGAAGCTTTGCAGGCCCCTACATGTCACGAAAATATGGTGAAAGTTGGGGGGTACATTTTGGGTGAATTTGGTAATTTGATAGCTGGTGACACTAGATCATCACCTCAGGTTCAATTTGAACTTCTTCATTCAAAATATCATTTATGTTCTGCAGCTACAAGAGCATTACTTCTGTCAACATATATTAAACTTGTTAACCTGTTCCCAGAGATCAAATCTAGAGTACAAGAAGTATTTAAAGCAGATTCTAACTTACGATCAGCGGATGTAGAGCTGCAACAGAGAGCTTCTGAATACTTGCAGCTGAGTATTGTTGCTAGCTCTGATGTCTTAGCAACAGTGCTAGAAGAAATGCCAGCTTTTCCAGAAAGAGAATCTTCTATTTTGGCAGTTTTGAAAAAGAAAAAGCCAGGTCGCATTCCAGATGATGTCAGAGAATCAAAGAGCCCTCAGCCAACTACAACACCAGCACCAATTGTTAACAATTCTGCAAATACTGTTAGTTCTAGTGCTGATCTTTTGGGTTTAGCTACACCTCCTGGAACTACAACAACTACTACGGGTAATGGTTTACTTGATGTTCTTGGAGATTTATATACAGCACCAAAAATCAGTCCGACAACAGTTCAACAAAATAATATCAAAAAATTCCTTTTCAAAAATAATGGAGTTCTATTTGAAAATGACCTCATTCAGATTGGGGTAAAAAGTGAATTTAGACAGAATCTTGGAAGGATTGGCTTATTTTATGGTAATAAGACACAATTTCCCATACAAAATGTACATCCAGAGCTAACTTGGACAGATTTGCATAAACTTAATGTACAAATGAAACCTATGGAACCAGTTTTGGAGGCTGGTGCTCAAATTCAGCAAATGCTTACTGCAGAGTGCATTGAAGATTTTTCTGATGCACCAAGCATGTCCGTGACTTTCGTTTACAATAATGTTCCTCAAAAAATTACTATGAAACTTCCACTTACACTAAACAAATTTTTTGAACCCACTGAAATGAATGGTGAATCATTTTTCGCAAGGTGGAAAAATTTAGGTGGTGAACAACAAAGGGCACAAAAAATTTTTAAGGCACAAGGTTCTATTGACTTGGCTGGTACCCGTACAAAACTATCTGGATTTGGAATGCAGCTTCTGGATGGTATTGATCCCAACCCTGATAACTTTGTTTGTGCTGGGATTGTCCACACAAGACTGCAGCAAGTAGGGTGTCTCATGAGATTAGAACCAAATAAACAAGCTCAAATGTTTAGACTTACTGTAAGATCAAGTAAAGAAACAGTTTCTCAAGAAATTTGTAACCTATTGGCAGACCAGTTCTAAACTAACTCTAATTGATCAGGTTCAAATAATAACAGGTGTAATCATGTGAATATGCCATTAGAGATTACATAAATGAATGCTTTCTCAGTGCTGAAAGTATTTTTTACATGAATGGTTTACTCATTAATAACTATTTTCATAGATAATATGCATGCTTAACTGTAATTCAGTAAAGATTAAGTTTTATAAAATTTATGTAAATTTTTAGTTGTTAATCTTAAAAAAATATTGATACATAAAGTACATAAAAAGACAAAATAATATATTTCAAGTTTATTTTGCTGTAGATATTTTGTAAATTTGTGTAAGTCACTAAAATGATCTTTATGTTATTTAATAACTTATGAATACTTTATTTATATCAATTTGGTAACTGATATACAAATGCGAATGAATGTAGAAACAACAAAAATTTAAGGTAAAATGTTTATGCTACAAATCAAGTAGTTAAGCTTGATTCCATTTAAAAGTATTTTAAGAATATATTATGTTTAATATAAATTCAATGTTATTCATAATATGTGTAAGTATTGGTGTGTATTTTACATTAAATTATGAATTCAAAAACTGAAACTTGCTGTGTATTCTGTAACTAATAGTAAGAAATGTAATAGATTTATTATTATGTAGGTGCGGATAACCAAAGTTAAGTAGCAATGAGATGGCACTATAATACCCTTTTGACCATTTTGTAATAGTAAAATTTACCTTGTAATAATTTATATATAAAATTTAAAACTGTTAATTAATTGTGGTTTAGCATGTCAAAACTAGTATAAAGTATGCACTGTTCTTTGTAATGGCAAAGTATTTAAGATATAAAAATAATATATCAAGCTCTTATATCAAATTTTATAATTTATTGCTTTTATCATATCATATACCATGGTAATGACATAAAATGTTATTCTTATATTATTGATTATAAAATCATGGTTAAACATCACTTATTAACACAGGTATTGATTATGTACTGCAAAAATGTATAATGTATCCGCCTAATAAACTGTATAAAAAATTAATGACACAAAAATTTACAATTCTCTGTCTTCATTTGATAAGAAAGAACACATCAAGAATTTGCATATAAATTAAATATTCCTTTTGATGTTGCAGCTTAAGTAAAGTAGTTTGTTGCAGTTTATATGAGATAAGTATAATTCTGTTAATCCTATGAAAGATGTTATTTCACCTGAAGTATTTTTAGATCAAATCTTATCAAAAACTATTGCATTTTATGAAGATCTGGTATTTAATCGCTCAAAACAATTTTATTTTCAATACTTAATTAAGAATTTAGTGCTGGTTTCATTTTGTTTATATTTAATATTAATACAAAATATACCACAAATCATATAATACCTGTTCAATGAATAAATAAATGATATTATCTATTTTTACTTAAATTACAAGAAACTTTCCTATATGATTTATATATAAATATTTTCATTATACTGTTAATCATAAATTCATGTGTATAAGTCATATGTTGTTATGCATTCCTAAGCTAAATGCTTAATAAAATTAATATGCTTGTGTTATGTACATACTAAAGAAAATATAAATGGTGAACAATTTCATGGTGTTATAGTATCTTCATATGCGTGTATCTGACATTAGTGGATATTTAACTTGTTAAAATACTTAGTTCTGAGTTTTTGGAATCTCACTTAAGGGTTTTTATTAAAACAAATACCATGTTATTGTAACAACATTAATTAAGATGTTTGGTAGATATATCACATATTAAATGTTATTCTACATTTGTAGTAGATATGCTAAACATTGAGTTGCATGATAGATTTAGTGAGGTATTAGAAAAATGTTTAAAACTAAGTCTATACCTGTATATGATATATATGTATATTACGAAATTGAATATTATATGAAAGCTTTCTTTTAAGGTACATACTTAGTATTGTATGATTTATGTGTACAATTTGCATGAGAGTTTGAGATAGTCTCAAACATGGATTTATAGTTGTTTCCCTTGTGCTTCAAATCATATAATAAATATTGTCTTAATAAAATATTTAATCAAATACATATTTAAGAACTCTTTTATTTATAAGACTAAAACATAGTAATATTATGAGATACATCAATTCAGTAAAACAATTCTTGATACTATGTTTTCTTACAGGATTGGATGTGAACCAATATTTTATAATCACTTGCATAATATCTACCTTAATACAATCACAAACTACAAAAGTTTTTGTAATCATTATTATTGAGGTTCGATGTATTAATAAAAAAAAATCCATCGAACTTGTAAGGTACTGTTAATCAAACCATTCTTCAACATTTGGTGAATTTTCCAAAACATCATTTGATTCACTGAAAAATAAATCGAGAAATATTTTAAGAATGAGAATTGCTATAGATATTCTTGCACATACATATTTGTGTTTATTACCTGTCCAAAGATGGATCATTGCTAAACATTTCTGTTGGCACAGTTGGCGGTGCACGTTCAGGTAATAATTTTAGATATGTTTGTCTGGACTGTAGATGACGTTCTACTTCTTCAGGGGTCATATGTCCATCGCTAGCTGTGAGACCAAATCCAAGTGCCGGGGATGCCTTGGCCATTGAATTTGCACTACCTTGATGCTGCTGCAACAATACATCATACATGAAAAGTATTTAAAATAGGAATAATGAGGCAAATTATTTTGTAGCATGATTGCATTAAATAAAAAAGAAACTTTCTAGATATATTGATTTTCTCATTAAATGATCAGAATCAAGATTTATCAATTAATGAAATAGTTTAATATTCATATTTCTATTTATAAAAATAATTGGAAATACAAGCAATGGATGTAAGAGCTAATGTATTGTTAAAATTGTGTAGTGTTTGGGAACTTAAATTTGTGTTTAAGTGATGAATAATATGAATCCCATAATTTAAAACTTAAAACAAAATATAAAATTAAAAGGGTTAAAATTGATAATATATTCTTGTGAATGGCAAAAATAATAAAAATTTTAATAAATAGGTTTAAATAGTTTTGACTCATTTAATGCAATATTTACATAAAGCAATTCAATTTTGCTTTAATAATACAAGTTTTTTATAACTATGATATTACAATCTAGGTATTCTTGGAATACACAAATACATATGAATCTAAGTCTAAATATAAATCACTAATCAGACATAAACCTCAGAGACTAGTAGTAAGTAACTTCTCATTATTTTACCACCTATTAAATTGTTTTTAAAACATTTCTTAGGCATATTATTTTTGTCTTACAGGATTATTAGCATTTGTCGGTTTTTTAGGAACAACTGCTCTTTTCCTTTTGATATTACTATTGAGACCTTTATTCACTGATGGCGTTGATAAAGCTGGTTGACTAGTATTGGCTTCCATTTTCTTTCTGTAATTTAAAATGTTTTTGTTCAAAAGTACTGTATATAAAATTTTAAATTTTCTTTATTAGACTTGGTTGTTTGTATACCTTTTTATTGTCTCTGTATTAGTGTAACTTGTATCATCAGACGACTCTGTATCTTCACTTTCTGAAGTAGAACTATCAGCCTTTTCGTACTGAAGCAATCGATCTAACAGAAAGGTTCGATCTCTTGAAACTTTCAATAACCTTTTTTGACTAGATCTTAAAGCATCTTGGAAGCATTCATTTTCCTGAGAAAAAAGGCGATTTGACTTTATTAATATATATATAAAATCACTAAATGTGATATAAAATAATAAACTTACATAAATCAGATATTTTAATTTCTTCTTCAATGCTAAATATTGAGCTCTGTAGTTTGGTTCTGGTTCAGGATCACTACTGCTTTCACTAGAGTAATCTTTATTTGAATCTGCTTGAGAAGTATCAGCAACAGCACTATTGCTATTCACACTTGCTTCCTCATTAGCTTGCATATTGGCTATTGAGCGGCAGTACCACCCATCAAGCATCTTCTATAAATTAATATAAATATATTAAAATTTCGGTCTAAATTGTGGCCATTATTTATTAATCAAAATACAACCTTTGGATAGTTTTCGGACGCCAGCTTTATTGATAAATGTTAATTTTGTATGAGATGAATTTTTGTGAAAACTATATTAAGTTCATTTATGAAACACGATCTAGTTATAACTGAATGGCATGCGAATAATCCACAATATGAAATATATGTGGTGTTGTTTTTAATTGTCGAAATTAATGAATGAATTAATCTATTTATTTTTGTTTTAAAATAAATTCAATCAAACTATTCTTGGATG
Organism: Phoebis sennae; assembly: GCA_001586405.1. Lineage (NCBI taxonomy): Eukaryota > Metazoa > Arthropoda > Insecta > Lepidoptera > Pieridae > Phoebis > Phoebis sennae. Next base: position 172,950 of record LQNK01000404.1, read on the forward strand.
CTTGTTTTTTCTAATACAGTCTGACA
>LQNK01000404.1:173402-189407 GCA_001586405.1 Phoebis sennae
TTTATTGATAAATGTTAATTTTGTATGAGATGAATTTTTGTGAAAACTATATTGAGTTCATTTATGAAAAACGATCTAGTTATAACTGAATGGCATGCGAATAATCCACAATATGAAATATATTTGGTGTTGTTTTTGATTGTCGAAATTAATGAATGAATTAATCTATTTATTTTTGTTTTAAAATAAATTCAATCAAATTATTCTTGAATGCTTGTTTTTTCTAATACAGGCTGACAGACTAACAGTGACAGTTCACAATTCACATTTGACAAGTACCTATCTACTTACTAGTTACTACTATCAAATATGTAGACAGTAGATAATCCTCTACACATCAGCACACGCATACGCGAACATTTTTATAGAGCAAAAAATATGATGGAGAGTAGTAAATGGATAAAAATTACAAATATATTATTACTTATGACATAACGTTCTCTCACTTAAAACCTGCGGTTCTTTTCCTTATGCTGATCATAAAAAATATTCAATATAATCATCAAAAGATAATTACAAATTCGGTTTCTTAAATTTATACCCCATCATGTAAAATTTTTTTATATGAGCAATCATTCCTTTTCACTAAAAATTAAATGTCATTATTAATTATGTTATAGATTCGAATATATTTGAAAATTTTAATTATATCTACTGCTTAAAAACATAATACGTTTTCATTCGTATACAGCCTCGATTTAAAATAAACCAGAGATCAAGTAGAGACTCATAAAATAAGATGACGTCCACAGAGCATTAAATGGACAGTATCATAACACATAGTCTATGGATATCTATATTTTTATCCTATAAAATTTAGATGGTTGTTAACGAACGAACGATAACTTTGAATGAAAAGAAATTTTGGAGTCATTTTGATTCCGGCGCATTATACTTAAGGTTCCTAAAAATGATTTAGGAAATTGAACCCTATCTGTACCGCATGTGCTCTTTCAGCTGAGCGTGAAACCGTGCTGGTCGCGGTCAGTCGGTGCCGGATTAATTCCTCGTGTTGTTATGGCTCTTGGAAGTGAAGTGAATGACGATAATTCTTCAAGACATACATCTCATAAAGTGAAAAAATGTCCAGTTAATAACAATGTGAACATTAAAAGTGGTAGCGAGAATGATAACAAAGGTAAAGTTTTCACTCTTTCCTTGTTATGTAACACGATTTATAGTTACTAAAATCCTACATAAATCTTTAAAACACCCTGGATGGATCGTAGATAGTTTTATCATGTGACATAATAAAACATGTGATTGTAATTATATACCAAGGAATTTATACTTGTTAAATTTAAATCTAATTAGATCAATAGTTTTAATATAGTATTTAATAGCTCATTATAATCGAAAAAATAAATTTCCACCTTTAAAACTAAGCAAAACATCTCCTAATATGATTTCTTAACAAAATGGGAACATTACACAATATTAATATCACATTGCAGTTCTAATGCTGTCAATATGTTAATTGCTGAAAATAACTACATTTCCTGTATGTATAGCTATAAATTAAAATTTAATGTAAGTTCTTTCATATTATTATTAAATAATTTAAAAAATCGGCTAGATAATACTAAAAAACAGTACTTAGACCATGTGATTTGCTACCAATACAATAAGATAGTTAGGACATATTACCACCTTAATTTTAAATAGTTTGATATGTTTTATTATTACATGTCATTATTGAATGTGTTCTTTAATTACATATAAATATTAATGATATCTTGATTATAGATCCTATAAATACCAATAAGTCATTTTGGCAATGCATTTTATTCAATAAAAAATAAATTAATATGCAGTTGAAAAATAAATTATAGTCTATAACATATTTCAAGTATTATCTCTGTAAAGAAATTGACCTAAATAATGCCATCAACATAACAAGAATATGTAATGTACTGTAGTAGAATATATTCATATGTAGTAACTATTTTAAGATACTGTGAAGTTAAATAGTTCAAACTGTAAATACTATGACCTCAATGGTTCTCTTTGTGTCTGGGTTATCTCAATCTTTGTGTACTGCATAAACTACAAGTATTTGGGACACCCATAAAATATTTATTATAACTTATTTAAACCTATTGTCATTTTTTATGTAATTGTCATTGGTTTTAATTTATCTGATATAACAATTTAACCCATTGTAATTTAATAATACTTATAAAATAAGTTAAATAAATAAATATAAATATCAAATAAGTTTTCCAAATATCTTTATCAAACACAAAATAAAGTAAAGATGATTTTTATAATTTGCAGTTATGAAAAGAACTACAAATTAGTCACTTTTTTAATATTTTTTGTATAAAAAATAATTCTTATTAGACTTTATAATTATTAACAATTTATGCTATATATTTTTATATTATTGTCTCTGTAAAATATCCACACAAGGGCATATAATTTATAGACTAATTAAATTATATTTTAACTAAATCGGGTATCACACTATCTATTTTTAAAAGGTGATTGTTATTATTCTGTAACTCACTTTTTGTGTACTCAGCGAACTAAAATGTAAAAAAATGGTGTAACAATATTTTGAACACCTGAGTTAAAAAACTAAAACATTTCTTTCATTAACATGTTTTTGTTTAATGGTGGATTGTGTCTCAATATTAAAAATAAATAAAAAAATATGTTTGCAATTTAAATATGTTGTATCATGCCAAATATAAGATGACCTATAAAAGTATCTGTTCCACATTTTAAACAAAACAATCAAATAAGAAATTTGATAATTTTCTCACTTAATAACTTCAATATATTATGGGTAAATCAACATTATACAGTAAAAACCTCATAGAGATTGCAGCTGACAACAATGCTTTGAAAGAAAATAGAATATTATGGTTGACTTCTTGTAAAATAAATGTTTATATTGAGCACCCATGCTATTTATCTCAGCTTTAATTTATTTATTTTTGTTTCTATTAATCAAATATGACCATACTGAAACATGAAAAATGTATCTTTGTGATTGTTTTCTATAGTTATGTGAAGAAGAAATTTGAAATGACACAATTATATCTTGAAGAAATACATATATTTGTTTCAGAATTTAACTATGCATTACATGGAAACATGAAAATATTACTTTTCTGACTATACCTTAGTTTTATCTTTTTCTTTATTTATTTAATTAGCAATTGGCTGCTTTATAAATATGAAAAACTCCAAGGTTATGAGTATTGCATATAATTTATTTCAAAGAAAAATTATCACTGACCTCTGCAATGAAAGCTTAACAGGTTTTCAACCATTACAACTTACAAGTATAAAAAAATATAAATTCCACTAAGAATTACTTAACTATAGTTACCTAAACTTTGTATTGTAAAAGAGGTTTGTAAATACGTGGTGACAGTACCTACGGAACTTATGACGCGTGGCCTGACACGCAAAGACGGTGCCATCGGTACATTTAATTCAGTAATTTTTATAAAATTATATTCTAGTATAGGTTACAGGAAATAATGACCCGACAAATGGCCTTCGTCTTTAATCCTTATCGCTAGTTCAGGATTTTTTAGGATCATCGTGAAAACTTGACTTATTAAATTGATACAGATTTGTAGATTATATTAGAGGTTGAGCGGATAAATAATATGTATCTGTACACTCCTATAAAACCAAGTAATAATGTCGTAAAGGAGTAGGATGTTGTCGTCATTTACAATTACATTTTGCGGTTGATCAAGCACTAGAAAATTGTTTTGTTGCCAATGCAACAATTTCAAATTAACGATATTATTAGCCTCGAACTTCCGATGGAGAGCCCTAAAGATTCATAAAAATCTTTCCTAATTATTTCAAGGGATTTATAAAAGAACCCGTGTGAATTTTTATGAGCTAATTTTAGCATTCACTTGAGACCCCATTCTAGTAGATGTGCAGACATTTGATTATTCTTCTCCGCTTTCATCCTCCAAAGTTTTAAAACGGCTCAGCCGATTCTCACCAAGCATATCTAAGAACAGTCATATATCTATCTTTCATTTAAAAAAAGTTGAAGTTACTTGCTCCGTTTGGGAGCTAGAATGATGCAATGAATATCTGAAAATCGAAGATGTATATCTTCGATTTTCGGATTGTAACGTGAAACGCCTTTAAGATCGATAGGTACAATACAAAAGGTACCATATCGATATATGTATAAATCTTCGATTTTCAGATTTTAACGTGAAATGCCTTTAAAATCGATAGGTACAATACAAAAGGTACCATATCAGAAAACCTGACCGTAACGAATTGGTCTATATCGTCTGAGTTGAATGCCTACAAAACTGCTCGTTGTAGAAACTTAATTTTATGTCAAGATTTAGCGTACAATATAGTCAGTTTGCTATTAAGAAATTAATCTTGCCCCAGTTATGGACATGGTATCGGGGGACACCACACGCAATGACGCGGCAATTGTTCTTCTTTAAATTAAAAAAATATTATAAATGTGACTTGAAAAATATTAATTCTAACCATAAACGAATAACTTAATAATAAACATAAATATAATAAAATAACAAACATAATAATAATAGTCAATTATGCGGACATTTCAACTTCTGCCGCCGACAATTTGACCGCTGATATACATATGACGTAAAGCGGTCGATCCTGCGCCCGATCTCTCTCCGGCCGTGTCGACCCGCGCCCGTGGGATTATGAGAGTAAAGAGTGCATTTGTATCTCCATAATATCTCCTGCGCACACCTAGCTAGTCTCTGTCGAGATTGGCGAACATGATCGGTATCAGCGGGAGTTTAATTTTTTTTCAATCTCTAGCACTAAAAATGACTGGCAGGTATAAACGTTTCACGAAAAATCCAACGGAGTAATAGTGTGCTGTGCCGATCACAGCCCCACCCATTTTCCCTCTACAAGTGATATAGAAAGCTCTTTGCCAAATTTCATAATTCTGGTTCGACGAAAATTACCGCAATATGTTGTACAAATTTCAGCTTGATATCTTTATGAGAAAAAGGTCTTTACAGACACACAAACAACGAAGTGGTCCTATAAGGATTACATTTTTATATCTTTGGAAGGACGGAGCGCAATGGATGGATGGTAGATTTCGATATTTACCATTTTTTATAAGGTGAACCTCTGCTACATGTGTCATTTTCTAATCTTAATGACGACCTCCCCCACGTGTTCTTCATGTGTGATGTTTTACCAAAATACCATAATGAAATATGACTTTTTAATCACTGTATACATATTCAATATGGAATTCATTTTGAAAATTCTGTTGGTTCAGTGTATTTTTAAATCCATTTGAATGACATCAAAATTTCAGTCAAGAATTGCTCCTAGATTTAAATCATTATGATTTTGTAAGGAAGTGGTCTTTTTGTATGACTTGGAAATGTACAATGGGCATGACATGTGTACATACATTTAACCTTTAAAGGGGATACCTCCTTGCCATTTATTTCTTTTTCCCCTTGTGTATATTTACATAATGTTAAATCAATATTATTTGTGTTCATATTGAATCAGATTAAATTCAGTTGTTTTAATAAATCAATAAGGTAAACATGAATAAATATTGATAAGTTATTAGAATTATTGTGGAAGCTTTATATATTATATGTAACCTTTGCAAATTATTGCATGTACATAACACTCGCGAAATTTTTATAAAATAACTATCTGAAAACGTAAATGTACTTTACACCATTATACATGGACTATAACTTTTACCCAAGTAAAAAGTAGTGATTTCAGTTTCAATTGGGATCTAGAACATAGATTTTTATTTTCAGTGTCCGAAAAAGAAACGTTAATAATAATAGATTTTAAAGAAAATAAAAATTATTATGTACTTTTTAGTGCCAGAAGCTCAAAAATATTGTCATTATAATTTAAGTAATGTAGTAACTCATAGACTCATAATATGTCCAACACGGCGATGGAATAAATTGTATGCGTTAAGTCATTAACACGCGCCATTAATTAATCTAAACACATCAATTAAGCTGTAGGTGAGCAGCATGTGGGCTTCGCTTAAGACCATATTTCACAATATTTTTTTTCTTTTTAACTTCCAACGTTTTAACAGATACAACGTTATAACGGAACAAAATTACGATATGTCCAAAAATGAACGTTAATTATTTATTTAATCTTATCCTACAAAATAAAGATCGGCTTTTATCACATTATCCATGACAACGTTTATAGTTACACAATATTATTTTGCCGATTCAACTTCGCTCTCTTCTGATAACCAGTAAACTGGACCTCTACCATTTATGGCATTCTTTATGTAATAAAAACATGCTGTTACAGGAAGTATGTTATTCAATACTTTCCAGAATGAAAAATACAGACACTAAAACCATAACGAATGCACAAAAATGTATTAAAGAGAGTTATGAGACAGCATATGTTTGAGATGATTGATCTGAATAATAATCCATTAAAGATTTCATGTAATTATATATTAATAATACTCCGTGTTTTTTCTGTACCGATGACCGATGTACAGCTTTACGACCAAAGTTTTTTTTTTTATAAGCATACTGAAAAAGAAAAAATAAACGAATTATTTCACAGAACCCCTTGACAGGTTCTTGATTGATAAGTGAACATAACACAAATCAAACTGATAAAACTCAGTATGATGTGATTTTTGCTTGAATGATAAGAAGTTATGCCAGTAGGCATATTGAAGGCAATTTCAGGAACGATAAAAAACTATTTGGTATTCATTTAAAAATGAGAATGTGTTTTGCCTTTGGTGGTACCGTAGCACATTCTGGTAAAGCTCTATTTCAACACATTATTTGTATTACAGTTTCGAGACTACCGAGTCGTTGTCGTGACGTCCTAATTGGACATCAATATGGATTTTGAGAACACGTTAACGTTATATCTACCTCAAAAATGTCACACATGGTTCAAAAGTACTTTTTTTAAACTTGTCTTTTTATACACTAAAATGAGTATTATTATTCCTGGCTTGCGCACGGAACCGCCCAAAAGATATAATATCTTTAATTATTTTTTTTATATGACTCCCAAGAAATTACTCTTTCGACGAGTGGTTATTAACCTTTTAGTATGGAGAGAACATTTCGTAAAGGTTATCTGTTATCATGGTGTACTCATGGAAAATGTTTTTAATAAACGTAAACTTGGATATGCTATACATATATATAATCTTAAAAGGGTGCTAAATATACTTATATATGCTCTTTTCATGGACTAGGTATTATACAGATTGCAATAGATCTCTATTTGTTATCTGTAGAAAGACGTGAAAAAGAACCACGTTAAATAAGTTTTAAGATTATTAGTCTTATCTGTATATAATCTCTTTGCTTGTAGAGTTAGGATTTCCTGAATGCTTTAGTGTAAGATATTTTTTTTAATTTTGGTTAAGCGTATCTTTGTTTTTATACCGTATACACTACATGTGGGAGATCTCCGCTTTTAATAAAGAAGAGTGAGCGCCGGCGCGTGGCCAACCGACGGAATAGTTAGTGCTTACGTAACATGATTTAGACTAGTTGCCATGCTCGTTGCAATACTACAATTTATTGCAGTAATGACCTTTAAAATGATTTTCATCGCGACAATCGATGTTAAAGAATTTGTTTACAATTGTATCAATGAACGACGTTATCCATTAGTATCTACTTTATGTGTTTGATATCTTATTCAAATGTATCTCCCCAATGGCTTCTTAATTGAAATGTAAAGCCATAGTTTTAATGGGAAAATGGTATAGGTTTTTATTTTTGTTTCCAATGCAATTCCATCAAATACGTAAATTATATCCTTCATAGAGGTTATGTAAATATTTTTTTCGTGGTATGAAATATGACGTTATGTAACCTAGATTGTAGACTGTAGTGTCAAAATTGTAGAGGTGAAATGAATTAGGTAGTTTATTTTTACTTAAAAAATCGTGTTATTTGCAAAATTACAAAAAAATGATTGATGCAATTCTTAGAAGATTCTTGAGAAAAGGTCAAGGGAAATAATCATTCAGTTATCCATAAGAGAGAGGTTAAACATTCAGTGTTCGTAGCGACGCGACAATGCTGGCTTCTTTTACATAATTCATTGATGGGTTTCGTTGTTCTGTTCGTCGTCAACAAAATACACTGTTTATCTGAATTTTAAATCATTCAACTTATGTTTTGACGTCAACGTCTACATTAAACCGAAAGAACATGTAGTTGTCTATAATCTTGCAACATTTAAAAATCAATTAGGAACAAATAAACATTATCAAATATTCCCTTGTCGAAAACACAACTTCTGCACTGGATTAAAGGACAAACGTGTACTACAATTTACATCACTACGTATTCAATTAGTAATAAAGCATTTCTCCTATGGTTATTTCCTGCACATAAACGTTCATTGTACGATAGCGTTCACACGTTACAAAAAATCATGTCAACGGCTTATCAGAAATTTTGATTTAAGTAATATCTCGGGGCGCAGGCGTCTTACGCCGTTATCTTGTTTGTTAAAGGCAACAAAGATAAAATCAACATTTCGGTTATCTTTCCTTGCTTGCTTGTATTTTATCGGGCAACGTTTATGTAGTCATCAAAATTGAGCTTTATTGTTACATATCATTACTTATTGTGATAATAACTATTCATATTTTTGTGTTCTTATCACACACACCTACTTTTGCGCTCTGTCAGATATGTGATGAATATTTTAAGGGTCATGCAATTTGCTTGAAGATAAAGCGACTGTCCCAATTCGTTATAATTCTTATGAACACATTCTTAACCAGACACAATTGGTGTAGAAAATGCGTAAAATTTGAATAGAGCGTTAAAATGCGAGCACAAATCATTTTGTGTTAAAGTAGAGTCGATAGCGTCTATTGTTGGCGGCATCTCGTTGCCATCTATTATTGACTCCCCACTGGAGATAGTTGGCGCTGCGCCAACGCAGACCACGTGTTCAGTAGTCACGGGACGAGACATGCGTGTTTGAGTCTCGATGCCCCTAGAGCAATGTGCATTACCCATGCGTAATACGTAGCGCAACCATTAATATTTATATGCATGAGGCCTGCTCATTATTACAATGTGAGTTGTAATAACTATATGTGTACTGAAGTCGATCTTTGTACTCCATAGAATGACTTAATGAGTATAGACTGCAGACAAATGGACGCTATGATGGCACTATTTTCATAGTTTTATAAATACCTAATAATAAATAACTAACAAGTATATCACTTACATTTGTATAAACGTTGTAATATCTAAAAGTTATCTTTTTTTCATTAGAAAAAGCTGAGAAACACGCGGTAAAGATGAACAAAGAGAGTGGCACGAAGCCAGTTATATGCAGCAATGGGAACTCAAGTACTCCGAACGGACGCGCAGATGACGAAGGCGGCGGCGGTGTCACGTCTATACCACGTGTATCATACGCAGCCGCTGCAAAGAAAGCCCTGTCGCCAACTATCAACACTGCTCCCATGCAATTCCCGACTGCCGCGGGTCTGTTAAATGCTTCATTACTTTATTTTTTTTTAATTCATATCAACAAACTAACATTACTTATTATTTAATGCATGTGTTATACAGAATGTCAGAAGGCCAGCAAAAGTGAGAAAACTACACAAGGAAATTCTGGTGATGCGACAATAAATGTAAATGGTGAAAAATCAATATCTAACGATAATCATTGTAAAAAAGATAAATTAGGTACCAAAGAACCAATAATTAACGGCACTGAATCAAGTAGCATACACATTGTTAACGGTAATCCACAAAAAAGTCCTGAATGTGATATTAGTAATAGTAATAACACTAAACTAGTTTCTAATGGTATTAACAGTGATTTGGATGAAACCAAATCAAATAAAATTGACGAAAAGTATGTACCTTCGTCAAATGTTACGGATTTAAATGCAACTAAAAGAAAAGAGAACAAAAAAGCCTCAATGGAAAAGAATAATCAACCTGATAAGTCCAAGTCCCCCGAAAAACAAGGTAATGAAAAAGAAGAAAAAAGCAACGACACAAATTCGAATGAGTGTCCCGAAAAGGCTAACGGGGATTCCAACAAAATTGTTAATGGTGATAAAGACAGAGAATCGTCACCGAGTGAAGATGGTGATGAAAAGAAAAGGGACGCCGAAGTAGTATTTATTCAGGATATGGGTTTTACTGTGAAAATTGTTAGTCCCGGTGCTGAACCCCTTGATATTCAGGTATGTCTTTAAAAAAAGCAAAATCCATGTACACTTTCAATGTATTAGAAATGTTTAATATCAAGCTTTATTTTTAGGTATCCAGCATGGAATTAGTACAAGAAATCCATCAGGTCTTAATGGATAGGGAGGATACATGCCATAGGACCTGCTTTTCGCTTCAATTAGACGGTGTAACATTAGATAATTTTGCCGAACTAAAAAATATTGAAGGCCTAAAGGATGGATCCATTATTAAGGCAAGTTTTTTTAATGCAATAAAAATGCATTTTATTGTTTGCGTTAGAGGTAACTGTCAATAATATTAATGTTTTAAACAGGTTGTTGAAGAACCGTACACAATGCGCGAGGCCCGCATTCACGTGCGTCATGTTCGGGATCTTCTAAAGTCAATAGATTATGTAGATGCTTATGCCGGTCAGGAATGCAGCTCGTTAGCGTTTTTAAATGTTATAACACAGGGTGATATTTTAGGTAAGTTTCGTGTTACGTTTTTGACATAACTAATGGTAACTTTTAAATTGTTCTTGTGGACATAATTTCTGAGACCCAGTGTTATTTGAATACAAAACAAGTATTCAAACACCTTGAAAAATTTATTTAAACTAAAGTGGCGGAATAAATAATTGGTAAATAATATACTATCATAATATGTACATATGTACAACCTTGATAACCTTGGAGGGCTTAATTATACAAATCGTTCAACATGAACTCCTTTTCAGTACTTTCTTACCTTACTTTCTAAATGCGGGCTGGGGCAGCGTAAGAGAAATTGAAATTTATTTTTGGTTTTGAAGCAACCAAAAATAATTTCAGAGCCTACCAACTTTGGCTATCATGGTAAAAAATAAAGCCCTGTATAAAATAACCGAAAGCATGTCCGATGATTTACTTTTAAAATTATAATTGTATCCGAAAATGCGTAATCACTTTGAGATCAAAATTGTGCAAAAAATATAATTTTACAGCGGTAATATTTAATTAGCCTTTATCTGGGTAACTTAAACATAAATAACTTTATAAGGCGGTTGATAATTATAAACTGCTTATTTAAGGATAAATTAAATACATGCGATAAAAATTAATTAAAATGAAAGAATAAGTAGTTCGACCATATCAAGATCATTTTTATAATGGGATCAAAAACGAAAAATATATAAGCGACGAAGATAATTATGTTATTAAAAAGACAAAAATAATTCGAAGGGTTGATGGCATTGTTGGATTAATTTTTCAGAAAAGAAGAAATCTCGCCCCGAGAGTGTAGATTGCACTCCTCCAGACTACATAATGCCGGGAAGCACTGAGCGTCCTCTGCTTCCCTTACACCCAGGCTTAACTAAGGAAAATAAAGCTCCACAATGTCTTAAGGTTGGTATATTGTATTCAATTGCATAATGATATGCTGCTCCTTTACTTTTTGTGTGATAACATTACAAACATAATATAAATGAAAAGTCAGATTTCCCTCTATATATTAATTGTATAGAAGCATAAATTACTACATTATACTACATAATTATTAATCTAAAAAAGGTTCCAAAGTTTAAAGTTTCGTATACTTGAATTACGCTAATATCCATAAAATAGTTTTTCTCTGATTAACGGTACGCGAAATACCGTTTTTCTCCGTAATCATGACTAATTAGCTTCCCATTTTGAATTAAGAATATTTAATAGACTTTGGTCACGTGACTGGCTACTGAGAGAGTATAAATTAATGATAAGTGCAGATAAAATCATAACCAGTACTAGTTTATTAAAAAACTTACTAAATATTTTAAATGCTGAAAGTAAAGTTTACTTTTCAGTCTTGATTATTTTTGGTAAAATTAATATTGAAATGTGAAACAACATACATGCATGTGTAATCATAATTTAATGTCGACTCCTTTTTGTTTTATTTATTTAATAATAAAGGATATAAATGGTGCATATTTTAAAATATCTTTATGTTTTTAGTATGTAGTATAGATTTTTTGTCGAACATAGAATTCTATGAAAATTACTTAGAAAAGAAACATATTACGCTCACAGTAATACTGGAGAACAAAAAAAATGTGTAAATTCTTGCCGGCTTCTGTGTCGTCAATAATCCAGTTAACATCAAGGTCTTTATATTTTTACTCGAAAAGGAAGATTATATTTCGGAATCATTAATACGACTTTATATATTTTTTTAGACACGTTAATAGATATTACACATTTCGTTAATTTAATAATATAAGTTATATAAAACGATTTTTAATTTAAATGGCTTAGAATATGTAGATAAAATGATTCATGGTATGTCTGAGATATAAGTTAATATTAAACACTAGTTCGGCAGCCAATTATTGTAATTGTTATGCCAATACTGTAAAACACGCTTTTTGAAGATCTCCACGGAATACTCCACGGAAGAATTAAGTTTTGGAACCATTGGTAGCTTCTTTAAAATTTACTATTCATAAGTGCTTTCAATGAAGTTGATTTAACTTTTTTTGGACATTTTTATAGAATACTCCGACTTCCGTAGTCAAATGTTATATAGCTTTTAACTTTTCTGGATTGTTGGTCTATTTAACACAAAAATATTTTTCAAATTAGACTATTACTTTCTGATATTAACAAGAAACCAACAAACATACAACCTGTTCAATCTATGAACTTAGTATAGATTTCATTACTTTGTTCCAGGTGTTAACGACTTCGGGTTGGAATCCACCACCAGGGCCTCGTAAAATGTGTGGTGACTTGCTTTACTTGCATGTAATTACATTAGAGGATCGGCAGTTCCATATCACTGCTTGCCCACGCGGTTTCTACCTCAACCAGTAAGTTTGTTTTTCTATTAATTTGTCTAGGGTTGGTGTAAATATGTATAGTTTGAATATCACTCTAACATTAAGAAATCTGTACCCTAGTGTGAGTTCGCCAGTACCAAGACTAGAGAGTAAAAAACATAGATATTAAGCAGCTAGAGCCTTTTAAACTTCACTAAAACCCTTCCATTGTTCATCTACTAAAACCCATAAATTATGCATTGAAACTTAAATCGCTCGATTGTAGCAATGAAATTGTGTATACAAAGATTGAGTAAGAAAAGATTTAAATAATGTGCCTAATGATTATACTTTTGTATCATAGATCCACTGAAGAAGTGTTCAACCCCCGACCATCCACACCATCTCTATTATGCCACTCGCTGATAGAGCTTCTTAGCATCGTATCACCAGCTTTCAAACGTAACTTCGCGCTGGTACAAAAACGACGCATGCAGAAACATCCCTTCGAAAGAGTGGCCACGCCCTATCAAGTGTACCAATGGGCGTCTCCCATGCTTGAACATACTGTTGATGCCATTCGGGCTGAAGATAGTAAGTTATAAATATTTTTAATAAGTCTTATTTCATAATTGTAAATATATTAACTTGTGAATTTGGTGATTATAATATTTAAATTCTTAAATTACTCTATTCTTTATTTGGTTAAATGTTTGTACTTTTTATTTTAACATTATTCTTCCCGTTCTTTTGAAAATTGATATGCGTGGAATGAGCATAGAATGAAATTTCTGAACGAATTTTAATGTTCATTAAAATTGTATTGTTTAGTTGTAATCCAATTAGTCATATCAAGTCCTTATACTTAATAGTTATCACACATGATGTGAAATTAGGAAAAATAGGTACACTTGAGTTCGTTTCACGCGTTTCGTTTTTTCAAAATGGCGCCATTTGATCAACTAAGTTTCCTAGGTTAAGTTGTGTACGTTTGTGTGTAGCGTTCTCTTCTAAACTGGGTTATGAGGAGCACATCCCAGGTCAGACACGCGACTGGAACGAAGAGTTGCAAACAACGAGGGAATTGCCCCGCGCCACCCTGCCCGAAAGGCTGTTGAGGGAACGAGCTATTTTCAAGGTAAGTTTAAAATAATGCAAATGTACAATTCCCATTTCCCATTTTGAGAGTATAAACTAGGATGTAAAACGGATCCTAAAGGTGTAGTTCCTTAATGTCGAATCTGGTAGGGTAATTCCCAGCCAAGGTGAGAGGAGGTCATATTTTAAAAATAGTTTTGGTATTTGGTCATTGTTGCGGTGCATGCAGCGCATACATGATGTGATAGACAAAAGACGTAAAATTCAATGCTGAATTATATTAAGATTTTAAATATGTGGTGATGTCAAGTCGTCCTTTTGGACGATAAAATCCCATGCTGCTGCTTTATCACTGGCAATTTACTCTTTAAAGTCATTTTACATTTATGTTATAAAAAAATATTATTAATTATTTCAGCAGTTATCTTGTTTTTGCTTTATGTTCTTCGGCTTATTAAAATCTTTCAGACTTATAAATATAATGCATGTTGTATTAAGGAAAACCCTTGCATACCAGAATAGAACTAAACTATTCATATCCAATACTATATTAATCATTATAATTCTATATTTAACAGTGCGACAGTGCTGTGTTGTTTTACAAACATTTATTCATAAAAATATCAATAAATATACACAACAGAAAATCTAAATCAAATAAAACTAAAATAGGAACATTTAAACCTAGTTGCAATGCATGATGCCGCAGTTGTGAAATGGCCCTGGTTCAGCAAGTTTTGTGGATCAAAGCTATTAGTTTCAAGACTGTCCTTATGTATTACTAGCTGTAACCCGCGGCTTCGCCCGCGTATTTTTACATTGGAACTTCTTTAACCTTTCATAATCAAGTGGACTACAGTCACTTAACTTGATATTATTTCTACCCTTCTTACTTATATAATAAATATTATTGATTGTTTAGATGTTTGGATGTCTATGTATCAATCAAGCCATAACTACTGAACTGATTTTGATGAGATTTCTTATTAAAATCGGCTTGCACCATACAACTAAGAAGCTACAATGTTCCAATTAATTCTCCACTTGTTTATAACAGCTTAGAAAAAGCAAAAAAAACCTTTTTCCCAAATAATATAAAAATTTATGAATAATAAAATATTATCACTAATTGTGTACTTTCATTTAAACAATTTCTAGTGGTTAAAAGTGGTTGGTGTTAAGAAAAAAAAACAGATTTAAAAATTGGCGGACACTTACGTCCCAAGAGTTTAGCATGTGCGTAAATGCATCAATTATTATCTTTACTTTATATAAAGTATGGAAGGTGTTAAAGAAAACTGCGGCCGTGTGATATTAATACATATATTTAACTTTTTATCGCCTTAATTACTATTAACAATTAACACTAATATATTAATCGAACAGAATCTTGCCACCGTAATATCTTTGTACATTTAAAAATTGTAAGATACAGAAGAAAAAATACACCACTAAACATACTATACATTTAAATTCAAAAGAATGAAGGAAAGAAAATAACGTTATTGCCAAAAATATGACCAAAAGTTACACTTAATCTAAACAATAAAAAAAAACTTAAAAAAACTTCTATTTGTGGCAAATAAAAATAACCAATGAAATTATTGTATCAAGTCGCTACCATGATCAACTCGACGCACTGTAATTTTATACGTGGTTTTGTTTCTCTAAACGAAACTTCTTCTGCCTGTTTAGCCGACTTTTCAGATTGTCCAAAATGCCTGTTCCCGCATGAAATATCGATCACGCCAGCGGTCACACACAATTGTTATTTTTTGCAACCATAGCTACAAATATCGTAGCTGCAGCGCGTTTGGCTATCCTCCGAGCGCCTCGGAAGAAGAGGTAGCATTCCGGTTTACCATGATGCTCAGACCTGGAAACACAATAAAATTGACGTTGACAAATTTAAAACAC